>CAJNIZ010045082.1:250062-296610 GCA_905231905.1 Symbiodinium pilosum
CTCTAGGAACCTCTCTGTGAGAGAACGCAGAACATTCAAGAATCAGATTCTTGAATGTTCTGGATTCTCTCACAGAGAGGTTCCTAGAGGCTCCTAACAGGAGTCGTACAGAGAAATAGGTCTGGGGAAGGGAGGCTTGTGGGGGGGTTTTAATAGCCGCAGAGGAGGAGGAGGGTGGGTCGACCCCCCCAACCAAGCCCCAAAATTGAATGCTCTCCTAGCAGGATTAGAATAGAGTATAATAGAGTAGAATAGAGTCGCACAGAGAAACAGGTCTGGGGGAGGGAGGCTTGTGGGGGAGTTTTAATAGCCGCAGAGGAGGAGGAGGGTGGGTCGACCCCCCAACCAAGCCCTAAAACCTTTCGTCCTCTCGAATTTCCCTTCTTGGATAGAGCATGGAGCCATTACTACATGATGGCAGGTGGCCGACATCCTGGAGACCGTGCGACTACCATGGCGTTGCTTCTGGGAGGGTCTCCTAACTTACGCCAGCGACCTGCGCCAGGATTCTCTCTTGACGCAGTTGTGCCTGGGTCTCCACATGTCTGCGTAAGATTTAGAGTCTAGAGCTTTCATGTGCTATCATGTGCTGCATGCTCTCAGATATCATCCCCTATCAGCTATGCGAGCCGTCCAAGGCAGCAGTTGGCGCCGGACTTGCGTAGATGCTTATATGACAGCTTGCCGGGGCCAGCCAGATTTGAATTTGCGGAGTTGGCTCTCATGGAATTTGCTGCGGTCATGAGCTACACGTTGGCTGGTGAGACTCGTCCCTGGATATCGCTTGGTAGAGAAAGTAAGATGCAGTGGATCCCGAAATCTTTAGAAGACCTTTCAGAATCAGCGCCTCAGAAGTGGAAACCATGGCTGTCAAAGTTTGGGTGGGATGACTACACCTCGCCTGGAGGTGTGCGTCACAAGTTGCTTTGTGATCTAGATCCGGCCGTGGCGGATGCCATGTGTCAATGCTGCAGGGCTTTTCCAGATATGTCATGGGTGCATTCCTTCAAAGCTTTGCAAGAGCTTCCTCTTCATGTCGAACCTGCAGTCGGATCCAGTTTGCCTAAGCGTGAGCCCAAGAGAGAAAGAGGGCACACTGTTGAACCCATGACACTCAAAGCTGTCAAGAAGGAGCCCAAAACTTATCCATCCGGCCGCGATGTTGCCAAGCTACTACTCAGGAACATGCCGAACAGCCCCATTCTGAAGAGCATGCTTGACATTGGGCAGGTGCTTCGGGGATGCCTTGCGGTAGCTCGAGCCTTCTTTGGCGATGAGTGGACCCACCATGTGACCATTGTTTCGTGCGGTGATCTCACATCATTCCATGGCCAAGTAGCTGATACCCTCTTTGGCGTACTCTATTCGGATTCCCATTGGGCGCTGCTGTGTGTGCATGAGGGTCAAGGCGTCGTGTTCGACGGCAAGAGAAATCCTGTTTGCTGGAACCAGGCAGCAGCTTTCCTGCATCACTTGAAGGAGGCAGGGTGCAAGGTGTCCGGATCTCAGCAGAAGGCCTCCTGCCCGCAGCAGCCTGACGAGTGGTCGTGCGGGCACAGGGTCATCGCCGCTATGGATCTCATTCTGGATAGTCTGCAGGTTTCTGGTGTTCTGCCAAAGAAGCTAGATGGCAACATGCTGAATGAGGAGAGCGTCCAATCCATCATCGATGCATCTGTCAAGTCATTCGCCAAGCAGCAGGTAGATGCCAGTGGTGCTGCAAAGCGCAAGGCTGAGCAAGTTCCAAAGAAATCACTCATGCCAGCTGCTGCTGGTAGTGAAGATTGCGGGGTGCCTTCTACACCACCGCGCTCAAAGGCCAGAGTGAGTGCTAGCCAAGCCTGCGATGATACGATGACGCCACCCCGTCCAGTGCGACCGGCCCTGGCAACCTCTCCAGCTTCAAATGCTAGTACGCCGAGGGCATTGGTGGCCAAAACCAGTAAGCCAAAGCATGAGAAGCAAAATGGGAAGGCGCAATGCCAGTCGGCGCTCACCAAGGCGGGCAAGATTTCCAAGGGCGAGGCACTGTGCTCGGAAGCACGCGTTGCTCACAAAGACTTTCAGAAGGAGCATCGCAGACAGGATGTACCGGAGCCAAAAGGCCATTGGCGCCTGTTTCTGGAATCGCTTGGAGCTCCTAGTGGCAGCATGCCACTCTCCTGCCAAGCATGTCTCACGATGCAACGCAAGGTTCTTCATGGGCAGCAAGCGCAGCCGGTTGCCTCAGCAATAGTGCCAGCCGCTTCTCAGAGTGTCTTGGGCCCTGAAGTTCGCAGCAGAGGCAGGCCTAAAAAGGATGAGGCCCGAGACGCGCGATGGAGACTGGGTACATACATTAGCCAGCATCGATCCAAGGTTTACCAGCAGTGTTCCAAGTCGTGGAGCAAAGAAGCCAAGTACTATTGCAGGCCATGTGAAAGACACATAAAGTTCAGCAGCCACACCTGCAAACGCAAGGTGGAGAAACACGAAAGGTCCGGCGCCCACTTGCGGGGCCTCAAACGTTTGGGCCTACCCTTGCCAGAGGGCGCCGACAAGGAGCCAGAGAGTGAGGACAGTGATGCTGAATCGGAGGATGCAGAGGGGCAGAGCCTTGCTGCTGTCTGCGGCCTGCAGGTGGTTCCAGTGTCAGAGTACAAGTGACAGTGGCGTACCCATTGATGACCCAACCTTGCCAATGCACCAGCTCCGTGACTCTGTCCTCAACTTCATTCACGCGGGGCAGCCCCGCACGCTGTTCAAAGAAGGCTGGAATGATCCACTGGGAGATGTCATCTTTGCCTGCGACGAGAAGGTTTCTGTGCAGTCCAAGGACTGCAAAGGGCCTTGCCAGAAAGTAGACAAGGCTTGTTCCGCTTGTGTGAAGTTATGCAGAAGGAAAAACTTCCGCGCCTGCATTGCCTCCAAAAGCTATCTCATCGACCTCGCCAGGTATGCCCACAAGCTATTTCACGCTTCTGCCGAGGAAGTGCAGATTTTGGTTGAGGAGATCACATCCAGGGATTACAGGCTTCTGGAATTGGCAGGAAATGACTTTGAGGCCATCTGCGCCATGCCGAGCAAGGTGTCCCAAGTGGCCAAGATCAGAAGCCATTGGGAACACATTCCTGCGTGGCGCTTCAGTGATGCCATGCAAGCGTTCAAGCAGCACTGGCTCCCAAAGACAGATCTCTATCACAGCACAGATATTCAGGCGCAGGCCCATGCAAGCTTAGTGGCATCGCTAGGCCAATCAGTAGCCCAAGGAACGGTCCGGCAACTGGATCTTAGTCTCGCTTCGAAGATAGCAGCCGGAGCACTTCGTTGTGACTCCCTTGTGGACGGCTTGATCACAACGTTTCTCCAGACCTTGGATTCTTCCTTGCGGAACAAACGTCGTCGCGCTTCTGGGCAGTGGATTGACGCTGAGGCTCTCATGGATGCTGCCCACACACTCGGCAGGGGCCCAGAGGCTGCATCCTTACTGTTTAGGTTCCGTGTCAACAGCAAGTTGCTCCCCAAATTGAGCTTCAATTGTTCTGCGCTTCCTGACAGCTTCGTGTCCATTCGAGACAGAGAGATCTTGAAGCAGAGTTACCAGAAGATACAATGCCTCTTGAAGGCCCCCTCAGGCCGCCTTCACTTGGTAGTAGACGAAACTACTTGGAGCCCCAGCTATCAGCAGGCAAGGCAGTTTCGCGATGGCGAGGACCGCATTCTAGGCGGTGCTTGGGACGTGGAGGCGTCCAATGATTGGTCCTGCCTAGCACCCGAAAAACATTCCCTTGCCTCCCTTCCCAAGCAGCACATGGCAAAGACAGCCCTGCACGTGGTTGCGCACCGCGTGGACTGCACCCGCTTTGTGTTTGAGCTTTGCTGCCTGCCCACTAGGACCGTGCTGGGCACTTCAGACGTCATGTTCACTCTTCTTTCCCAAGTGTTGGACGCGGCCACTGAGGTCTCTGATGGCCGGGCACCATCCGGCATTGCCTTTGATGGAGCCACGGTCAACAGCAAGCTGCTCAGGTTCTTTGTTGGCCTCTTGCCGGCCGAAGAATGGGAGTCACTTCCATTCTTCCAGCATTGCCGGATCAACTACCCGAAATTCAAATACTGGCCATTCGGGCATGTGTTGCACAAGGATGACCTGATGGTTTCATTTCACGGGGCATGGCACCTCCAGAAAAGATATAGTCTGCAGTTCATGAGCTCCGCACGAAAGGTTCGGTTTGCCGACTTGTTCACTGACCTGTCTTCGATGCTCCATGAGAAGCTACCTGTGCGTGCCTATATGTGCACGGATGTACAGTCCGATAAACAAGCCATCATGAGATTGTCAGTGCCCTTCTTGACAAGATCTTGGAGTGGGCTAGGGCAGATTGCATATGCCTTGGTGGCCGCACTTCTGGCGTCCGGAACCACTGCTTCGCCTGGATTTTCGAAGAGGGAAACAGCTGCCAACGCATTCTCAGCTTTTTATCTCCTGTTACTCCACGTGGTATACAATGACCAGAGCAAGAGGGATGGGACAGAGTCAATCCACATCACAACGCTGAGGAACGCCACAGCACTTGCCTCTTGCATCATCACAGCTTGCATGACAAGCGTCGAGCACAGACACATCCAAGAGAAGACCGTGGAGGAACACTTCAGCCGAATAAAGTCGGCTTACCGGGGTCACCCCTCTGTGCGAGATGGCCAGTTTGGTGTGCTGTGCACACATGCGAAGCAAGCAAAGCGGCTAGAACGAGAGACCCCGGAAACTTTGGGATCGAGCTCTTCGTGTCAAAGTCGAGAAGCCCTCACGCACGAGGACTTGGTGAAGATTGCGCAGACAGCCCTGGCAACCAGTGTTCAGTTCTTCTGCATGCTTTGCGCTGAGGAGACGGGAGATGAATTGGTGTGGAAGCTCATCAAGTGGTGGAAGGAGCGTGGTGATTCCTTCTTCAGAAAGATCGTTCCGCCTGAGGATGAGGAAGATGCCCTGAAGGAAGCTGAGAATGATGTGCACGAGGATCTAGATCAGGATGAGGCGCCCCAAGTGCAGGCACAGAACTTCAACTTGTTGAAAACGGTCCAGGATCGTGCTATGGTGTGGGAAGAGCTCTGTGATCTTCTCCAAGATGGCGGTGACGGCAAGAAATCTGGTCCAGCTGAGCGCCAGGAAGAGGAGGTTGAGGCCAAGCTGAGCGCACATGAGGCAGCTGACCTCATTCCGTTGGAGGGTGAGATGGGCGAGGTGCCCAAAACGTTGCATCAAGTTGTCCAGAAGGCCATCAAGAAGCCTGAGTACAGCAAGTACGCGGTGGGGGAAAGCGCTGGTGAGTACTCCTGCCTCAAACGGGCGCACCTGTTGCTCGGCCCTGCGAGGCAGCTGATCAGGTTGGTGCGCTTGGAGGAGGGGGTGTTGTCCGTGCTATCCTAGAAAACCGCAGGACAGAACTCAACAGTTGGAATTTGCGAGAGGCGGAATTGGCTGCAGCACGGAGAGCAGCTAACGTGTGTGGGCAGAGGTTGGCGCGCGCCAGTGCTTGGGCAGCGGCTACGGCTAAGCTGACCGATCGCATCACTGCAAAGCGTGGCGATGGGCAAGGTGGACTTTCGGTGGTGGAGGAGTTCCGGCCACTGGATGATGCGGCGCCCCAGGTCTTGGTCTTCAAGCGTGACGCGGACACAAAGCCCGGCATGGCTGTCACGCTCACGGTCTACAGGGGATGCATCTCCAAGCGAAATGGCAAAGAAGTGGTGAGGACTTGATTTGGGCATTTTTGGGCATATTTGGGCTAAGGGATATCTTAGGGCCGAGCACTCCGTATTGTATCATTTTGTTATGGCTCCGGAGGGTTCTATAATATTCTATCTATAATATTATATAATATTCTATTTAGGACCAGCAAGTCATCAGCTACTCCGCTTCCAGCCTCGTCCACTCGGAGAGTTCATGCCGTCGTCCTTGAAAAGCTTGATGGATCCTGGGCATGTTCGTGTGCTTCGCCGGTCGTCATGCTTGACCCAGTCAACAACATTTTTGGGCAGCTTCAGGTAGAGGCTCAGGCTACGCAAACTCGATTGCACATCAGACCTTCCAGTGCAAGCATGGATGATCTCCAGCGTTTGGGTGATGCAGAACTTCCCTACATCAATCTGGATATCCCTGAGGCTGACACGAAAGCTTCTGCTGCGCATGGCTCGGTGCCTGAGACTTTGCAGTTCACAGACCGCAGCTTCGGGCGAGCAACACTCGTGGCAGAGTGCAAGAACTTTATGACCTGACTCAAGGAGATTTATGACAGCCGGGATTTGAGTTTCGTTCAGGATGGCTATGTCATGCTGCCCGGGAAAAAGAAGGAATCGTGGGATGGCCTGGTCCAGCGTGTGCCGGGCTTCTTCCTGGACCGGATGAAGTCCACCAAGGGCTACATGTTCTCAAAGGGTGTGTACACGCGGCTCATGGAACTCATGCCAACGAAAGGCCACCAAGATCTGCAATAGAGTTCCCATAGTTCCCATGATCTCCCCAAATATGCCCGAAGCATCTCAAAGCAATCCCATACCCAAAAATCTCAACATCTATCCCAGGTGAAACATCGCGGAAGAACTTGCTGGGTTTCCTGAAGGATGTGGCGCAAGTTACGCCACCTGTGGTGATCATGAGTAGGGCTTCTTGAGCGGCGTATGGTGCCATGATGCGCCATGATATCATATGACCATGTGGTAGCTGCAGCGTTCCACTTAAAGAATCTTAAAGGTATTTAGAAGAAACATGCCACCATGTGCCGTCAAAAGGCCGCACTCCGATTCAGAGTAGTGTTGGATTTTGACCAAAGTTTCCGAAGCCAGTAAGGGGACTGGCTCCACGTACCTGCGCGGAGGGCAATGGGCTTGGATGTTTGATGATTTTTGTTCCTACATGTTGGCACTGAATCCCTCTAAGAGGTTAGCCCGCAAAATCATGAAACATTCATTCCCCATTCCCTGACGCTGCGCCGAGCACAGATCATACAGCGCTGTATGCAAGAAAAGAGATGTCCTTCATGGTTAACATGTCACAAGCAATCGCAGGACGCATGCACGGGAGGGTAGTCAGACACCCCCATGGTTCTGAAGCCTCAAGAAATAGGACCCAGTCCTATTTCCAGACCCCCACCCCTACTGGGGGTACTCCCCCCCCACTTAGGGGTGGGAATCTTAGTCCTTGTGTTCGTCTACGTGATGGTGGGGTGCAGATATACCTGAAAGACATTTCACCTCACAGGATCTTCGATCTTTTATCAGCTTAGCTGAGCACTTGAAGTTGCTGGACCTGCAGTGACCATGGTGCTCCGCAACTCGGCCATGCCACCTGCATTGTTCTCCGGGGCCCAGGTGTATCTACGAGCCTTTAGACCGTGTCCGAGATATCTCATGGTATAGTATGTTATGATGCTGCGCCTCATGGCCTTCAGTTCTGGGACCACAGCTTACAGAAAGCCACTTGCCATGCACATGGGCCCCTGCCATAGCTCATCCTTTCAACTAGGCTCTCTTGAAGAATCGTTTTTCCTACCCTGAAGCAGGCATTCGCAATTCAGGCCTCTTATCTTCGGCTGTGGTTGTTGTAGCCTTAAGGTGTCTGACCCTTTCATGGGCAGTCTCAAAATCTTCTGCCGTTTCACGCCAACATGCTGGCATCCGTGCTACGAAATCCTAAGTCCTAAGCCTGAAACCAAGAGAGACATCCAGGTCTTGATCGGCTGGAGATTCAATGGTGTTGGCCAGGGCAATGACGAGTCCTGTCCGCACAGCATGATTCATTCAAACCAGTCGTGAATAGGAGGCTGTGAAGCGTTAACTCGAAACCCTCAAACCCGAACCCTTGCCTTATTAACCAAGCCCCAAGCCCTAAAACCTAACTGATCAAAAAAGCGGTGCCCTACATCCACAAGCGTATCATCCTGAATGCTGACTTCCTGTCGGAGGGTGGGGGTATGGTTTGCCAATATCATGGGTCCTTATTTTTGGACCTTTATGGCGGGAATTGCGTCATTCATTTGGGAGGATGACGATTTGATGTTTCGGAATTTGGGTTTCTGGATTCTGCTGCTGAAAGGCTTACGGTGCATGGATTGCTCAAAATCAGGAGGCCCTCGAATGTATGCATCATGAGGAGGAACCCCCCAAAAGCACTCTAAAGCCACATCGTGCCCAAAGCCATACAAAGCCGTAATCCAATCGTATGCCCAGATAAAACGCTTCAGCCTAAACCCGACAGCCAACAGTTCGCGGACCAAAACAGCGTGAGGAAACGGTGCCGGAAGGCTTCGTACGCATCCGCTACGCAGCCCATGCCTCTGGGAATCTTCATTCAGGTTCGAGATTCCTCAACGATGGCCTCTATTGTCTCTAACGATGGCGGGGTCTATGAAACTTAGAGCCCAAAATTCGTTTGAACTCCTTGGTTTCTTATGGGTTTAGGGCCTACGGTCTCTAGTCAGTCCGAGACTCAGAATAGCAACCTAAGCCCTCAAGACCATACCGTCCAGTGCACACCAGAAAGTTGAACTGTACTGGCTTTCTTCAGGCCGAATTGGAGGGAAGTTAGGCGAAGCATGTGAGGCCCAAAGTTTGGTCAGGGCTGAGGTGACCGTAGGGTTTTTGCCTGGGAGCCTGGATGCCACTTGATGTGGGGCGGTCCTTCTAAAACCCAACAAAAGGCTTGCCTTCTGGCTCCTGGAGCCAGGGTCTCATTTGAGTTATACCAAAACCCTAATGACAATAGGGCCGCTAACATGCTTTGTGATTTCATTGTTTTGGGGATACAGATTTGAACGCTCGCAATACATCCACACGACGTCTAAAAGCCAGAGTCGTCTGAAGCTCCGGACGACCTTTAATCTTGATCCTTCTTGAATATCCATACAATCCTAGGACATGCGCCAGAATCCCTGCCTGAATGTGGCTGCCCGACACGTCAGCTTCGTCCCAAAGGAGGACGCAAGCTTTGGCGGTGATTAGGACCTTCGTGGTATCGTTTAGGAGCAGAGGTAGGGACTTAGAGATGACTTCAAGACTCAATACAACGGAAGCCTTCATGTGTGTGTTGGATTCCTACATTCTCGGAAAACGTGCACCGCAGGAATCCACGGCAAATAGCGCATCCTTGATTGAAGGGACACCCAGAAAGCGGTCATCATTTTCAGCGCGGTCAGTTCACTTCAACTTCGGAAGGCTACAATTCCCTGGTTTATTTAAGGGGCATCTTTGATCATAACTGAGACTGGGCTTGCTGCTGGAGCGCATGTGTCGCCTCATCAGGTCCTGAATACACACCTGAAAATTCCCAACTTGGGCAGGGTTGAGTGTTCGAGGTTGATTTAAAGTTCAGTTGAAGGTTAGCCGCTTTGAGGCAGAGTGGTAAGGTCAGCGTCTTCGCGAGTGTTGTTGGCCTTTGACCTTAAACAGAAACTCCAGCTTCCCAAAATCAAGACTGCAATCTCTAACGACCTCCAAAATCTCTTGCAATCTTCAAAATTATCTCCTTTGGGTCCGTCAGGGTGCCCTAGTACTGGGAGAAATGACAAAAAGCTTCAGTGAAAAGGACGTTGTCCTCAAGGAGCAGCGCATTGGCGTACGGGTGCGGCGAGGGCCCGTCACTCGTCGACTCGGGGTTTAGGATTGGATTCAGGGGCATTGTCGGGTTTGGTATAAGGTGCAGTGTCTAAGGTTTGGGGTCGGGTTCGAGATTCAGACCGAAGGTGCCAGTCCCTCCCCTAACAATCACGGCCCTTTGCCCCCATTCCCGTTACTCTATTGTACAGGGATGTTTGCAGGATATGTTTTTATCAAGAAACGTACGAGTTTGCAGGTGCTCCAGCGTTCTGCTTTTTTTGTTCGGATCGTACCGCCCTGACGAACTCATTATCCTGAATCCGGTTTCGGCGTTTGTCAACTGGCTGGCCCCTTGCAGGGGTCCCTACGACAAGCACTCTCTAGACCTTAAAATAGGTATATCAAACGACCTTCTGCTTGGAAAAGCAACCTATAGACTCTAAACCCCCCAACCGCGTGGCTGTGGTGGGTTTGGTAGCCACGGAGGGTACTTCTGGTGAGTTTTTGTGCATCCGGACAGACTTTTTGTTACTTCTTGGAGCCCATGTTGCAAATTACCTACAAAGCAGCTTGCATGAAAATGACAAAGCCAAAGGTGGTGTCTGAACCCACTACTAGCGACTCCCCCACAGTGCAGACGTGCAGGATTGGAAGTGGGGCAACCAAGACGGTGGCGCCAGCAATTGGGGCACGACAGTGGTTGACTCCGATCCAGTCGCGTGGCTGCGCTGTGGTTAAAGTGAGGGTGAGGAGTTCAGGGTTTAGGGTTCGGAGTTTGGAGGTTGAAATTTCAGCACAGGGTTCAGTTCAGGCTGGAGAGTTCGGACACTTACCTTTCATGGCCCTGTTGGGCTTGTTTTTTGGGGGCTGGCTAGAATTTCATGCAAGGTTTACAAACCTACGGGCCTTGCTATTCTAGTTGTCACGCAAGCTTTTGTTCTCAGTGCGTTCTCGGCGTGACTTTTCCCTATCCACTTTCGTGCCTTCATCCTCTGGGAGCTCACGTGCCGAAAGAAGACCCCTTACTTGCGCGTGTGCACAACCTTAGGCCTTGGGCCTTAGCCTTGATAACCCGAAAAACCCACTGCAAATATTAAGCACCAAAACCGAAGCCATTTGCAAGCCCTACGCCTCCAACTACAGGAAGCCGCCGGGTTTATTGAAGAAACATAAACCCTCCGTGGTTGAAAGCTCAGGACATGCCGCTTAGATGGATCAAAGTTCAATGGGACCACGGAGAGAGGCTCAGCTCTCGAGGTCAGCGTTTTTTCTTTTAAAGGCTTCTTGATTGTAAACAAGCCCCGCCCACGGTTGGTATTGCACCTTTACGAAGAAAGGAAGACTCCCAAATCTTATGCCGCAAGCGAGCAACCCTTTGCCCTAAACCCTTGCCTCTAGATCCTGGGCCCTACACTGCAGGCATTATGTAGCCATGAAGCATTGGATTTGACCCTAAACCTTTGGCCCTGTTCCAAATAGCTGCGACAAGAAAGGAAGAAGTCCTACCGCGTGGGTGCTGAGGGCAAGTGCCGGGGCCTGCAAGCGCAAAATGAGGCCTTGAGAGCCGAGAGCACTTCTGGTTAGGATATGTGTGGCGGGTTCAGCGTTTCCTCGAGTTACGTACAATGAGTCTAAACCTACAGCTACCAACATTCTTGTTGCAGACCTTGATACATCATCTTGGCCTTCTAGACGGAACCGCTGTTTGAGGCATACCATCACACTGCGAAGATTGTTTGTGGATGAGCTGATTCGTAGCCTTTACGAAGCAGCCTGGTATACCCTGATTCTATCAAAGCGAGCGGTCCAAGCCCTGAAGTGCACTCATAAACCCCGCCTAAAGTTCTTGGATAGTCCAAAACCATAAGTTGCTTAAAGCAATCCCAACCCTAACTGTGAACTCTTGCCCTCAAAACCTCTAAAGCCTAAAGCTTTTTACCCCGACCGACCCCCAAGGTACGACCTCATCTTCGCAGTCGAAGATGGCGACGTCGTGGAGCCAGAGCCTGAAGCTTGGCTGAGTGGAAGATCTGCTGTCAGAGCTTCTAAAGGATTTGGGTTGTGGAGGTTTGTGTTTAAGCTGTAAGATTTCGAGTTTTACGTGGTTGGGCCGGGGGATTAGCGTTTAAGGCGCAGGACTCAAGGATTTGGATCTAGAGTACAGATGGGGTCACACGGTCACACTGACGAATTACACGATTTGGGGTTTGGGGTTCACCTTAACCAACGAACTACTGCTTCTCTTCCAATTTACCAAGCTTTTGCCGTCTTTCCTACTCTGCATGGCCAAGGAGGTGGACCAGGGACACGATGAGGAGCAACTGGGCTGCGCATGGGTAGACATGTCTGATATGTCATGATAACTCAAAAGAAGAAGAGCTCAAGACAAACAGTGGAAGTTAAGTGCTATTCAAGGGACCTGGGCTTTACGGTTCAGGGCTTTGGGCTGTAGGTTTGGGGGATTGTGGATTTGGGATTTTGGGCTTTGCGCACTCTCATCCCTCTTAATAGGGACTGCATTGGACGCATTGGGGATTATTTCGGGAACTCTATGAATGATGCATTTCCCCCTTCCCTACGATTGAATCCCCTGAAGTAGAATTCCTCCTATGCTCCCCAAGAAAGCCCAAGAATAATCCACATAATACATTCCCTGGTTCGTCACAAAGCACTAGGGGCGCGGAAGTCTTCCCTTGACGGCGAAGCCGAGGTGGCTGAACCCGGATCATGCCACGGCCTCCCGGCGAAGAGGTGAAAGGTAATGGTCTTCTCTCTAAGATCATGTTCGAGCTGTCTACATGAGGCTGGAGGGGTTATATTATGGAGGTCATGTATTCATCTTGTTTCCGCGTATGGATATTCACCAGGAATGCTGCGATCCTGATCGCCTAAAACTTGGAAGAGATTAACTGGTGCCCACGTAAGGTCCAATCTAGAGTTTAGGAGAAAATCAAGCTTCAGATAACGCAGCACCAAGATTGATTTATGTTATATCCGACATCGGCATGACGGGGTTGTTGTATGGCTCCCTGTTGCGAAGAATGTGAAAGGGAGAAGGCGCCGCAAAACCGCTCGTGTGTATATGTCCTGGTGTCTCACTCTAAGACCCGGGCTGGACCCTGACCCACATTTCATGGATAAGCCGAACTGACAAACCAAAACTGAAAACCAACATTTGCATCCCAAACCTCTGTCTGAACCCTAAGAGATGGCGCATCTCAACCCTCAAAAGCCTACATCCTATTCATCCCCGTATTCTAAGCTGGAAGTGCGGTGCCTTTGCGTGGACAGGATGCCAAAGGTGCCAAAGGTGTGGGCAAGAGGCTCTAGGTTTGCATCATTCCGCTGGTGAGGCTTGTGGGCGGTTTTCGGCGTGGGATTTGGAGCTCGTAGGTTACCGACAGTGTCATCGTGATGCCATTGCCATCATCAACAGGTGCGTTATTGAGCTACTGCGTTCCAGCTCCTGTGTGCAAGCCCTGAAGCCGAACCCAAATCCTTAACTCTACCATGTTCAGTAGCATCCGATTTTCAAGTCTGCACTGCGTGCGCTCTGACCAAGGAATATGAATGCCCTGTCTGCAAATGCGTTTGCAGAGCGGCCGTGTTCCATGAGGCAGGGCAAGTAGCGGGATGCGAAATTAACATCACTAGTCCCCTCCCTCAGCATGAATCACCCTCTCCACATGCTTGTTCAAAGGGCCGGGCAACGGTGCCCGGAGGGATCAGTTTCACCGGGAGTGTCGTGTTGAATTGGGCTCCGGCTCTACCCCCGGCAGCGCAACAACGTCACCACAAGGTGGAGATCTGGACTCCGTCGATGCTCCTTGAAAAGGAGAGTTCTTTGCCACAGAGAGTCCAAGGCGAATGCCCTTCAAGGGAGTAATCCTAATTAGAGGGAAGAACCACCCCACCACTAACCTACTGTCAGTCAAGACGCTGCGCCGAATTCCCAACAGTACGCATGGCGCACGTGCTTTTGCATCCAAATAGGAGTCTCACTGTAGCATGCAGCTGCCATAGCATTTTGGTATCAAACTGGGGCTGATGGCATCTAGAATCAGCTCAACTTTTTGCTCGCATGCTAGTAAATGTCTAGCTATGCTGATCCTTCTTCCAAGGACAGTAGTCTTTGTAGGCTCCTTATCATGTCCAATGCTTGATGCTGCGGAGTGTGAACTAAAATCCCAACACCCCACTTCCCAGCCGGAATAAGCCCAACTAAACCCAATCCAACCCTGAACGCTCGCTCCTTGAACCTTACACGCCCTGCATGAGCCCTCAACTTGAGAAGGCTTCATGTTTGCCTGCAAGTGTGTATCAGGCATGTACAAAGCTTTTCTGCGAGCTTTGCTGGCACAAAGTCTTTGGCCAGAAAGAGGTCGGCTTCAGGGAGTGTAGGCTTTAGGGCTTGGGGCTTTCTATCTCGAGTTTCGAGTTGACAAGCTGGGGTTTAGGAAGTTTAAGGCTTATGGGTTTCAGCTAGGGTTGGTTTGAGGATTCAGGGCCAGCTTTCACTGCCCATTTCAGGGAGGGTTGTGGTTTTGTTGGTTGTCAGAATTCTGGTTCAGGACTGGACTTCACGGGGAACAAAGAACATTCTGGGCCTTTCTGGAAGCACTCCCTGGAAAACTACCTGCTTTTGTGGAAGTGGGGTTTGATTTTAGCCCCTGTCCGGTGGACAATGTGGTGTCCAGTTTGGTTGCGGTAGGGAATTCTGTGGTAGCCAATTCCAGTCCAGTACTCAACCAAAATCCTAGACATGTGGTGCAGCTGGAGCACTCCGCATGACCTGGTTCAGTGCGCATGTTTACGGAATTGGGTTTGTCCTTGTCTCGCGAGATGTGAAGATGTGTAAGTGTTCTGAAGTTTGCCGTGCTATTTGTATACTAGGCTTCATGGGTATCATGCACTTGCTGTCAGTCTAGTCGCGGGTTGTACGATAGCAAAGCCCTGAAACCTCAAACACTAAAATCCTCAGACACTCAAGCCCTGCATGCCTGCATATTGGGGTTATGTACGCTTTCGTTGGGTTCCGGTTTAGAGGTATAGACGCTATGCATCCCTTTACCTGAGCCACTGTCAAACAGGGTTCCTGATTGCAAACGTAGTATACTCCGTCCTACTATCTTGTGCCTCACGCGTATGAGGGAAGTTTTTGCTGTATGTCAGTGCTGGCGTGAGCGGTTCTGTAATGCTGTAAATACGATGTAGGACCACATCAATCTTGTTCTTGAGACCTTACGACTAACCTTACGTTTAGGAATCCCCACAGATTCTTGTGAATTCATGGGATAGATATACATGCCCATGCATCCCTCAAAATGAAGACCTTTGTCTACAATTTTACACCAACGAAAGCCAAGTATAACATAATTTGTCAAAAGCCCTGCGCGCGCAAGCTCCGCGCAAGCACGGCGCAAGGTTGGCGCAGGAGTTCGAAAACGCTCATGGTTTTTTAGTTTTAGTGAGATGAGCCTGCGCGAAAACCATTGTGAGCCAAACTGTGCGCGCGCAAGCTCGCGCAAGCACGGCGCAAGCCCCCAATTCGAGATGAGGGAATACCGGACAACCCCCAAATGTGGAGCCCATTTGAAAAAAAGCACTGCTGCCCCCGCCAGGAGTGCCCTGTTTGCCGACAAGGCGGCGCAATCGAACCTTCGAAGCTTGCCCATTTTGTGATTCAGCATTGAGGGGGGAAGGGTAAAATGGGGCTGAGGGCATAGGATTTTGGGATCTTGGGCTTGGTCTCAGGAGTCTGCAGGGCCACAGGCAAAAGGCACTGGTAGGGCTTCAGATTCAGGGGCTTTGAGGGGTTAGGGCCAGGGAATGCTTTCGTAGGATTCATGGAGAATTTCCTTGAGCGGAAGGAAGCACAACTCCAGATATGCAGGGGCCGCAAGATTGGATGACCCATGATTTTCAGATGTAAGACGCATAACTTTACCATACTTGAGACAGTGTTTTGGGTGTAAGGGAGCCTAGAATCCGGGGATCCTGCCTGGTGTGGCTAAAATGGTTTCGAGCTTCGGTTCGAGGGGATTTAAGGTCTAGCGAAGCCCAAAACTCAAAGCCCAAGATCCCATACCTCAGGAACAGAGACCGGGTCAAGATCATGAACCTCAAGATCAAGTGTCCCAGCTTTCAGTCATGAGGTGTGAAGGGAACATGGTCGCTGCGGGCTAGGCTTGGACTGGGAAATTTTGGAATTTCTCAAAATCATGGGTTCGTCATGACGGTCTTTAGAGCCAGGATTTGTCCTTCAAATGTCCTGTTTCGGGACCCAACTTAGGAGATGTTAGAGACAAGTAAGGTAGCAGGCCACTCGCACTATGCCATGTTCTGCGGCATATTGGGCGTGCAGAACAAGAGTCCCAAAAGTTCCAGCATCGGTCAGTACAAGAATCCTTCCTAGAAATCACACCGTGACTCTTGGCCTGGTTTAGGGCGGACTTCCTGCCTACGTTGGTGGTTTCATGGTAGAACGCAGTTCGGGACTGTCAACGACAGGCTTCTGAAATCAGGCGATGTCCTCAGCCTGGATTGAGGAACCCTGGATGCTACAAGAGCTTAGAGTTTAATTTACTATCCTAACAGAAGGGTACATGATAATTTTTCCGGTTGTCTCCTCCCAATAATCGCATCCTTTGCGTAAGACACCCGTACCAGAAGTACAGGCAAGCACTGAATAGACCCTTGCGGGGAAGCGCTATGAACTCTGAATTGTTCTACCGGCCTCTTTCCTGCACTGATGCAAGCATGTGTGTCCTGAAGCTCTACATCTGCCATACCCAGTTGCGAGGTGTCCGAATGGCTGCGCAGCCACATTTCCGCTGGTGGACGCCTGGGTGAATATAGGCGTTTCCTTTCGGTGCATATGCAATCCCCGAACACTAACCATAAGTTGAAAAACCCCCGAGACCCAGAATGTCACAAACTTCCAGACACACCTACATAGACGCACATGCATGTCATAAGTCATGAGTAGTCTAGACACCAGAATACCTATGATCCTGCTGCAGCGATGCTTTGAAATGAACGTAGCCATAAAGCTGTATGGTTCTACAGCAAGCCCTGCTGTGCTTCACAGTTGACTCCGCTCAGGACAAGCGAAGCCATGTTCGAATATGCCCGCGGCGGAAGGTGGGATCATGCGCATCTGTTGCTTACTGTCATCTATTGACAGATAGGATCGAAAACTTCGGAAAACCTCTGTGCATCTGTCATGTAGCTCACATACCATCTACTTTGTGAATGTTTTTTCCTTCCTGGCTATTTGTCTCAGGGATTCTGGCTCGGCAGGAGAAGAATAATGGTAGGCAGTACAGGCAGCATAGTAATCAACTCCAGCTCGAAGACCTGAAGCCTCAAAGTTGCGAGTCTACTCGGATGCCAGGAGACCCTTCCTCAACCCGAAACCTCCAAACCCCAGACTCTACACCCTAAACCGCATATGCCTGAACTAAAACAACCCAATGATTAATACCCTCGCTTATCCGCAGCCTCAACCCAACACCCCAAACCCAGAGTATTTAATCTTCTCTATCCCCATTGACACACGAGGCATCGCGAAAACATATCCTTACGATACACTCCTATACAATGTGCTGAGTCTCCTTCGTGATGAGTTCATTTTTGTGGCCAGTGGATGGACCTGTAGGGTCGGCCTGTGCGTTCCTCTTTGGCGTTCCCCATACAACCCGGGACTGTCACAAATCTCCCTCTGTACATACACGTTTTGCATTGCACATATCCATACACATTCGCATGTACACCCTTAATTTTAGCAACCCAAACCCAAAGCATTAAGCCCTATGCCTTACAGCTAGAACAGGGTAGTTGCCTACGCCCTAAACCCTTATCCCAATCCTAAACCTGAATTAGCATTTTCCCAAATCCTCACATAAAGCCCTAAAATCGGAGGTGCGCTGCCAGGATTGCGGGGGAGCCATTGGCCTTCATTTGATGCCGCAGCATCAGAGACCTGCTTAATACGGAAAAGGCTAGCGTATCTGGACTTTTGATGATGAGAAATAAGCTTCGAAGTTAAGGGGTCTTGGATGAATCCGAGGACTTGCTTAATTTGGGGGAGACCCCCCCCCCAGAATAAGGAATGAGGGGCGTCAGATTAAAGGAAGATCCTTCTTCGGTCATTGGGGCTCCTGGGCCTCTATTCAAAAGTGAATAGGCATGTATTGACTATTTTTTAGAATCCAAAAGACAATTATTCCTGGGTCCTTGGCTCTGGGACCTCCATTAATTAGACAGTGAATAGGAATGTATTGAATTTCTATTATCAGCATGGGTTTCCGAGAAAGTTTCTTTAAATCTAGTCCCTTTTCCCCATACGAAATGCCGCCTAATTGTAGCAAGTCTTTGGACGCTAATCCCGCCAAAAACAATTTCTTTAAATGTGGTCCCTTTTTTGAATTGTCCTCAGATTACGCGGTTGCAGGGTTCATGGTTTTATTCGGGTCATGCTGATTGATTTCGGGATTGGGCGTCATGCCATCACAACCTTACTTTTGACTGGAGGTAAAGTTTGTGGGTCAACGGAATTTCAAACGTTTTTCGTTTGGGATGTAAGTTGCAGGGAGAAGGTTAAAATCAGAAAAAGAGCCCGCAAGGTGCCCTAATCCCCAAACCCTGAGCCAAAGCCGCAAACAAAGATCACTGCTCCAATGCAGCAGCTGAGATGAGGCTTGAATTCGAAGCCGAGCTTCTTGAACCCTAAGTCCGCGCACAACTAGTTGCCTCATTCTACCGGCCTTCTGCCAGCATCCTACAGCCCATGCTCTCCAAACCCTACCTGGGGCCTAAACCTAGCTGAGGATTGAATGCGAAGCCAAGTCTCTGGTATGCAAGATCTGCGGTGAGAGGGCCGCCTGTCACGGTCAAGAAGGGATTTTGGTTAGAGGTTTAGGGGGTAAGGTAATTTGGTATTCAGGATTTGGAATTTCCGAGATATGGTTGACGATTTCGGCCACTGGTAAGGAAAGGTGGTGTTGGGACGTGCTGGGTTTTTAGAATTGAAGCTTGAGTTGGTTGCTCAGCATTTATGTAGAAGGGACCTGAGCGAGATGAATACAGAGGAATATCCGGAGAACTTGGATTAAGATAGGTGTTTCGTTGTGTGCTGGTATGATTGTCCACGATACAGAATGTAAAGGAATAATGCTTGAGATTCCTGAAATGCTTGCTTCTCAAAATACGGACCAGACTATTAAAGATCGCCTGGGAGGTCTACCTTGTCTTCATACTTCCTGAAAAGGGGGAGCCATCAATGTGTTGAGTTTCCCGCTTGTCTACATGAAATCAGAGCTGTTATTGTCGGGGTTGTGAGGGAAGAGAGTGGGGTACATGTTGCAGGCCTTCCGCTTAGGGCTGCTTGCGCCTTGGGTTCAGTGTTCCAGATTTGTGGTGCAACGCTTATGGCTTTCACACATGTAGCAACTTGGGACATGAGCGCGTTCAGATTGCGCTGCGAGGTAACCCATGCAGGTCGCAGACGCTAAGCGACTTCAACTCCCTGGGTTGTGTGTTTGGAATATAGGGCTTCGGACGTGCAACCGTCGCGAAACTCCTCTAGATCCACTGCTAGAACCAATCATTACCAGAAACAGGAAGCTCAAGGTCATAGCCCTCAACCCTCAACATGACACTCCTCCATCTTTAATTACGGCCCTTAACCTGACACCTCAAAGGTCTTAGCCAAGCAAATGCACACGCATCTGGAAGCCAATGCGGGCAAGCACATTTCCGCGCTGCTGGACGCATGGCTGCGCATGCATTGCTGGAGATGGCCTTCAGAGGGCTCTGATTGGGGAGATAAAATAGTTCCTGATACTGGGATATTTCCAGAGCCCACGTGAACTGCTCCTCGGCCCTCCGAAGGAAAGGTGGAGTCGAAGACCTGTGGAGTCAGGAGCTTGCATGTTCATTCAGGATCTCAATGCTGAAGACTTCCCAGTTTTGCAAGGAGGTCTCATATACGCCGTAATGCTAGTTCTAGACAGGACAGCTTGAGGGTCCCTACAAGGAATCCCTGCACAGAGACACCGATATCTCCTCTCCCTTTCCCTCAAGAGATCCACTTACATCGCGATTGCCCCCTTGTAGGATCTATCTGGTAGGACCAGGTGTTGAGGCTTAGGATTTTAGGCTTGGAGCCTGAGATTCCGGATTGAAGGTCTAGGGTCTGAGAGGTGCCCCAAGCCCCCAGACCTCAAACCATCAGTAGACTCTCCAAACCCACCACCATCACCTCGAAAGCCCAAGGCCAAAACTTAGACACAAAACAACAAACCTGCAGATCCCAACCCCTCCTGTCTGCAGACTGTGCAGCCCCAGAGGACAAGATCAGCGACATGGAGACTAGCAATCAGAAGCAGACACAGGCCAGCTTGTCGAGCTGCGTGTGTTCTGCTGAGCTCCCTGAGTCCCACAAACCCTGGAACCCTAACACCTTTACGTTTAACCCGTAAGCTCTAAAGCCCCTAATCTTGGTTGAGACCTCGGCCTTTGCAAGGCGTTGCAGGAGCGCATCGAGAAGCTGGAGGGGGAGATCCAGGAGCTGAAAGCAGGCAGAGATTGGTGTTATTTACTATTGTTACTACACGCGCGTTATTGTTTGAAAGCTCCTCGTCTTGCAACGCGGTGTGGGTGTGCAGTAGGGAGTTCAACATGTTGGGGGCAATAGGAGTTAGGTTTTCGGGGTTCGGTGTCTTAGGGGAGTTCATGTTTCGAAGGGTTTGGCGGTTTAGGGGTTTGGGGTTGAAGGTCTTGGAAATATAGGAGTTCCAGACTTTATGCAAGCAGTCTGCAGACGATCCGAACGAGACTGGCGCCTTCTAGGCTTTAAGGGTTTAGGTGCAAGGGGTCGTAGAGAGAGTAATTAGGGCCGGTAGCGAGTACTTCTGGGAAGCTGAAAGGGTGCATTTAAGCTTTCTATGAGTTGCAGTCCCATAGCATGATGTAACGCACGATGTAACAGGTGTCAGGCCTCAGGAGTCAGGATGCCGAGCTAGGGGAGTTAGGGCTTCCGAATCCAGCACTCCTGATGCTACATCTCAAGCCCCACATCCAGACATGTTGCCGAGATTACCCTGATCTCAAAATCCTAGCTAGCCGCAGTGCCTGTGCCACATCCGTCAAAGAGAGGTTCCATGTGTTGTTGTTGAGGTCCCTTCTCGTGACATCTTCTCCCAGGGCGGTGTTTCCTCAAGATACCTTGAGAAGAGCCCTCATGTGCGGATGATACAGCATTGCACAGGGATGATACCGGGTTCATAGGAATTCCCGGCTTGCAGTTCAAGCAAGCGCGGAACATCGTGGAACCTGAACGGTTGCGGTTTGTGTTACTGCTGTCCCGTTTGAAGGACCCTTTTTCAGGTTCCATGTTTTTGTGGGCCCCCAAGGCCTGAAACTTTAAACTATAACCCTCGACTCCCAGTCGCATTGTCCGAATTTCGCACAGGCGCTGCGGAGGAGGAGAACCCGCTGACGGTGCCAGAGGTCTTGGACTTCACTTGAGAGCAAATATGTTGGTCCCTTCCGACGAGCAGAAGAAACTTTCAAAAATGCGCCTCGTGGTGCTGGTCCTAACATCAAGCAGATTACAGTACAGAAAGTCCACAGGACTTGCTAGGAGAATCACAAAAGACTTTTGCAAGGAGTCTAGCCAAAGCTTGTAAACAAATATTCTTTCGTCGTATAAGCATCCCGACTAATAGCCCCCAAGCTCTAAATCCAAATCTATCCCCTAAAATCCTAGCGACCAGAAACCTAAAACCCACCCACAAGCTCCTAAACCCTCTAAACACCAAACTTCTAAACCCCTAAGTCCTCCATGATCAAAGAAGTCCACAACCACAAATCGGCGCGGTCCCACGAAGTGGCGATGCGCTTGTCCATAGAGAGGCTTCATCTTTGGACCCTAAAGGAGTAAGGTTTTAGGCCTTTAGGCTTGTTTATAGTAATGTATTGGGGGTTATTGGGTTCTGCTTTAGGACTGAGCTTGGGTACCGTGATACACTTTGCTTTTTGGGAGTTGTACTGTAGTAGTTCGAAAAATTGGTTTAAAATGTACCCTGACATCCTTACATACTTGTAGCGCGTAGATATGTCATGAATCCCTGTTCTAATTGATTAGGTGCACTGCATACTTGTTCTATATTGAAAGGTCTCCAGCTTCTTTGGCTTCTGCACCTCATGTACTTGGTTGCAACCAAAACCCCATTGGCCCAAACTTAGGGTCCAAAAGACAACCTCTTGATCTGTTCATTTCTATGTGAGCCGAAGACAAAATTCGCTTCTCGTCGGGTATAGTAGGGTCGGTCCCAAACCTCACACCCTAAACTCAAAGCCTCTGAACTTTACATTGCTATTTCCCCCCAAACAAAAAGCCTTCCCTTGCATACCCCAGTCCTTCTAGGGACCCCCTAGTTGTCGGGAAGCCCATTTGAGTGATATAAGCCTTAGACCAAGTCCAAACCCTCAACACTACTCCACCAGGTAAATTCCAGTGTATGTTTCTTGGTGAGGCTTCTAGTTGGAGTCACCAAGTATGTACTGTACTACATTGCCAGGCCTAGAGAATGCTTAAACGGTCCCTCAACCCTAAGCTAGCAAGCATTTTGTCTCGGCTCATGTCTCCCGCGGAGACCCTGAGACGTACAGGAAGTACCCGACGGAATTACGAACCAAGACGCAATGTTGAGGGCTTCTCAGGCTTAAGACGTAGTTTTGGAGCTACTTGTCAGGGCCTCAAAGTCGAGTGAGCATCCGAATCCGCAGTATCTCTTTAAACTGCGATCAAGACAAGGAATGGCTGGCCAAGTCGTTCCTGTTGGTAATTCAATACTCGCACCAGTGGGAACCCTCGAGGTACTGCTGGAATCGCTCTCGCACACATATGTTTCAAATTTAGCGCCCTTTTTGTGGGTCCCTATCACGAGCACATTTTGGGGTTGGGATATATTGGGCTTACTTGGAGTAGGATATGTGCATAATGTGCGTTGGCAGCGCCTGGCTCTACTTCTTAGGTACTCTTTGTTGTTCAGCGGTACAACCTCAGAATCCACCCATGAGCGTTTTTTGAGTACATCCAAGCCCGAAAGTTCTTCTGTGCGTCGTTACAGTCCCCAAACCCCAAGCCCTCATCCCGCTCAACCAAGCATAATTTCTTATGGCATGACCCTGAAACCTGCAATAGAACCTGACATCCCATACTCCATGATTGTACAGGGTCCTCAGAAACTCTTTGTAAGCTTCTCATCTGCCCTTCATCTTCTACAGTCGTTGCATTCATGACAAGACCAGAGAAGGAATGCCAAGACTTAGTCAACCCATCCTGGAAATGTACAAGCTCCGTAAGAAAACACCTTCGTGATTCCCATATCACCCCCGTATCTAGTTCATAGATCACCATTAAAAAAAAGAAAAAAAAAACGAACTCAAAACCCCCACATACGCCCACCACCCAAACTAGTCCCTTGTCTGTGAGAAGCCTGGGTCCTCAACGGCCGCCCGTGTTGGAGTATCGTAGCAGCCATGCCAGGCATTAAAAAGGCACAGGGTCCAGGGGTTTGGCGCCCAGGTACAGGGTTTTGTGTTCAATTGGAGGTTGGGTTTAAGCTCGAGGTTTTAGGGCTAACTACACTACAGTGCTCGGGTATGGGAGCACGGCGCCGCGAAGCTTTAAAAAAGAACTCCCAAACCCGATGCTATGGGGTTGAAACCAGAACATGAATCGACACAAGCCAGTACCTTTACCTGGCGTCTGGTTTTCGGTGCACCATAAAACACTTTACGCCGACAGCACAACGCCAAGCATGGACGCCAAGCATGGACGCCAAGCATGGAACTGAGCACACCCCAAATCGGCATGTCAAACCCACACAACCACAAACCTGGACGAGCCGAAGTCAAAACCTGGGTGCAAAGCATAGCATGGCAGGGTTTTAGGTTTTAGCGTCACAACTTTTTTCGCCTTCAATTGCCAAGCCCCTGACGGAAGAGGAACCAATGTCTTGACCATTGCCACATTGATTTTACCAGGATCGTGATTGCTTTGGTTTTATAAGCCCTCCGCTACCGGTTCTGTAGCTCAGTCATCCCTACTCCGCAGGCTGAAAAGATGATACTTCGGAGCCGTGCAAGCCCTAAACCCCCAACGACGTCCCCCGCAAATCCTCACTTTCTACCGGATGTATGCTCCAAATCGCTTTTCTGTACCCTCTTCTGCTGAACTCAAAAACTAGAAACTTGAGGCTGAAGTTTATACCCTAATCCTCGGCCAGCCTTGTTGTAATTCTTACCTTTTATCACGAGCACCTGAAGCCTTAACCTCTTCATTTTGAACCGAGTAAGTGAGACCTTAAATATACATATGCATGTATTTAGACACCACAAAACTCACACCCTAAGTCCTATCTAATCCCCAAGCCAAAGCCCTAAGCCTTGTAGAAACTCAGTAGTTTGCATTTAAGTTCCAGTTGCTTTTCTACTTGAGTTTCCATTACTACTTTTAACCCCTGCATAACCCCTATATAATAAGCCGTATATAAGCTCTGTACAAGCCCTATATCCCCCGTATGTAACCTTAAGTGAGGTCAAGGTCTTCCAGCAAGCCTTGGCACTGTCGCCCGGCAACTCGCAGATCAACGGGGATCTGATGGTGGAAGCCTTGGTAATAAGAGGGTATATTGGGACATGTCAGGATCATGGAAAGGAAGAAATGGGAAACTATAATATCATTGGGTCATATACTTTTTATATCTGGTTATATGACTGGATAGGGATATTACCTCAATAATGGATAACCAAGTGGAAAAGAGCATGGACAGTTCAGTGCAACTTGGGGTGTATGTGCAGGGTGTGGAATTAGGGTTGAGGGTTTAGCCTTCGGGGTTCAGGTTGTAGGCGTACGGGTTTAAGGATCATAGAGGGATCAAGCTTCAGGTTTCAGAGATTGGGGTTTGAGGTGTGGGGTTTGCAGGCTCTCAATCCCTGAGTATGTCGCTGCGACAGCGCCAAAACAACCTATACACTCCTTGTTGCCCCCTTTCAGATACCCATGGGTGTCTTATACCTATGGAGATCCCAGGCCTTGGTGCGCAAACTGCAAACCCCAAAACTTCTCTATCTAGCCCCTATACCATCCCAGCTTGCAGTTCATGCTCAGTTGATCCTCCATTGTTGTCATCATTAGGCCTCTTGAAATCCGCCCAATGCACCGATATCGTCATCTGCAGGTTGCTAGACGGAAGCTCCGCGATGACGCTCCGCGGAAGCCTCAGAATAACCCGCGGTTGTTGGTACTGACGTCCTGTATACAGCCAAATGAGGATCAAGTGTATAGGTCATCTTACATGTCATGGTTTTTACGAGGCTCGGAGAGCGGGCTGTGTGGTGCCATCTTGGGCGCGTGTGGTGGGTTGGGTTTGGAGGTCGTAGCTTTCTATTTGAGGTTGGGGAGTCGGAGTGGATTGGGACATAAAATAGAAGGCCGCCGAAGTTTCCCTGGGCTTAGCGGGACTCTTGTCTGACAGGCACGAATTCCAGAGCACAGTAAGGTATCCCAACATGTAGCAAGATTATGGAGTAGGGGTTCGAGGGGTCCCTAGAGTTCAATTGACACCCCTGAGCCCCTTATCTTGGCATGGTGTCTTTCAGCACGCAAAGGCTGCTAACTTTTGATCAGAGACCCCAAGAGAAGCCCAACATCTAGGCTCCAGGCCCTTGACTAGGTCCAGAACTAACATGGAAAGCCAATAAAGCAAAAGGTCCTTTGCAGACTATTGTCCTGAGAAAAGGGGATGTTTGTGGAGGGCATATATCCAGTAAGTCAAGTATATACAGAAGTTGAAGTTCACTTGGCTTGTTCTGCCAGAGGCCTTTGCCTCCTAGACCCTGGACCCCCTAAGCCCTCAACTCGAATCCCCAAACCCTCAAACCTGGAGCTTCGAGGCCTCCTGGCGAGTCGACTTGCCGTCAGCCCGTCCGATTTTTTGAAGGGTCTTGGGTTCAGGGTTTAAGGCTCAGGGTCTGAGTTGAGGTCTGCTTAGGGTCTCTAGGGCCGGGAGGGTTAAGGCGTGGCATTTTTGGCGCCTTTGATGTATACTATGAGGGTTCCTCAATTTTTCAACCAGTTTGCGATATTTGGCCCAAAGGATGAACCTTAAAGAGAGTCCATGCCTTCAGTGACACCCCAAAGCGGAACTTGGAAGCTGTCACAAATTGGAGCTGCTGCGCTGGATGAGAGGTGTGTCCTAGCCATTCCTACTTTGATGCGAAGGTCTTCTACTTTTCGTTCGCCAATAGGCTTGGTTCGAGGTTTGCTGTGTGTGCATCTTCGTTTTATCAACGCATTGACACCTGGAAGTGGGAGGGTGCCAGCTGTTCACTTTTGTCTTGTGCAGCTCAGCAGCTCATGAGCAGCTTGTGGGCTTTGAAGCTGGGGCACGTACCAAAAACATGGGAGTCGATGTGGGGAGAGCCGCGCTAGAAGCGGAAGCTTCTCGTTTCTTCGCGCTTCAAGCTTTGAATTTCGAACTGCACTTCAGGCCATGCCGGTAGTTGTAGTCCGGGTGTTGTCACATGGCTTGAACCATCTTGAATCAGTGAATCTCCAAACCTGATCCTGAAACCCTCAAGTCCAAACCAAGTAGACCAAGTATGAAATTTGAGCAGACCGACCTCTAAGCCAAGAAAGACGACCAGAAAGGCTTATGCCCGCATAAAGGCTTTGTAGTTGTAAGATTCTACAAGGTCCATACAACTGACACCTGGTCGTGCTGCGGTGGATATACCTAGCAGCCGAGGAAGCGGCGCAGGAAGCAGCCAGCCCCATGACATGAATTCAGTCAGGCAGAGCCCCTTTCATAATTGCGTAACCATACACCCCTCACGACTCCTTGTAGAGTCCTGTTTTTTCGAAGCCCCACCCCGAACCTTTGACTCCTATAACTCATCACGCGCTCCTGGTGTGACCACTGTTTCATAGCATCCTTGAGTCCCAATGCCTGTACAACCCTTGGACGCCCCATGCGGCACCCTGCTCATCAAGGTCATCGAATAGTTCCTGTCTTCAAGCCTTTGAGACCTAAGTCCCTAAACTAAACCGACATTTCCAAATCCCCATGCCCGCAAGTCCTACACCCTAATCCCCTCTAAACCCCAAGCTCCAAGTCCCCTTTCCGGAATCCACGTACCAGGCATCGAGGAACTCGCAGATGATGCGCCAACCGCTGCTGCTGCCATGGGCCGAGCCAGGGTTTTGGGGCTCTGCAAAATGTATGCGGGTTAAATTATCCGTGCTTCGGGCCTGGGACTCTTTTTGCAGTAGTGTTGCATTTGGGGTTCAAGATGATGCAACGTTACAGGGGCGGTTGAGTGGCCTTTGTAGGATGTGGTGTGGATTTTGGTAGGTGCCTTGCTTAGGGAGCGCAGCTACCACAAGTATAGTTACCGTGTCTTGTGAATGTGAAGGGTGCAACTTCTTGGGCATCAGGCTTAAGGTAAGGATCCCGAATCGAAGCGTTTGTGAAGAACTTCAGCTTGCAAGGGAGGGATGGCTAGATTGTGGCTCCCAGGGCTTCAAGCAAGTCTAAATTGAACCCTGCTTACTTGTGAGGAAGTTTGGGGAATCAGGAGAAGTTTGCACACTGCCTATGCCAAGGTGCAAGATTCTAAGGGGCACCGTTCAAATACAGGGAGGTACCTTGACATATAGAGAGTGTCAGGGAAGGGTAATCAATTCAAGAAAATCGAGGAGTGTCAGGCAGCAAAAGCTTGCTTTGGCCGCCTCTCTTGCGGCAATGATTGTGTAGATCTACAACTGGGTAGTTCCCGTTCAGACAGAGGTGAGACTATAGCCCCCAACAGAGTACGAAACTATTCTCCTTCAGGTTGTACGAGGACCTTAAGCCCGAAACCAGTACTTGATTCAACCACCAAGAACTACTGTGTAGTTGCATCTCAGCTCTCAGAAGAGTACTACAGGATCCTATGACCTTCCCCAATTTTGGCAACACCGGACTGCCAGATCATTAACATGAAATCCCACCCGGCGTCCTCTCTGGGTGGTCGCAAATTCTAAAAATGTTGGGGAATTCATCCCCCAAACCTGATTCTCCTTGTGTTGGTGAGCGTGGTCGATGTAGCAATCTACGGTAGCAAGGGATTCTGCAGGATTGTACGAGAACGATGGGAGCCCTGAAGCTGTGAACCCCACACTGGCCCCTGTCCCGCACACTTGTTAAGTGGTTGTTTCAGCTCCTGTCACGTGCCATGTCCAGAACCCTTAACCATCATCCCTGGCTCATATCACTTGCGATAGTAGGCCCCTGAAGCCCCTGCCAATGCGAGCTCTTTTTTGGAGTTGTGTTCTTACCGGCTCAAGACATGCTTCACTTTCTCACAAGGCTTCGACACCTCTGCGGCCCGGCTACACGCACGCTGGCGTGGTTTGGCATGATGCGCTTGAATTGCAGATTGAAACTCGGCCCCTAAACCTAGACTGTCAACAAGAAACCCTGGACCTTGCAACCCTGACCTAAGATTTTGCATCATGGCCGAATGCCAGGCGTGTCCAGATTGAGGAAGATTCAGAGAGCGAGGAAGAGGCAGGGCAGTCTCATTTCTGGCATGCAGTCTCCAGCAACCAGCCAACCAACCATCCTAAGAACTCCGCTCTAACAACCAATCCCAGAACAAATCTTCTCATCTTCTCCCCAAATCCCAAACAGAAAGCCACAGCACAAATCCGCACGCCTTAAACTCGACGAGCCTAAACGGCAACTTTTCAAATTCCCTTACCCCATCAAAAAGGATTCGTCCAAAGCGTTGAAACCTTTCACGAACTGAGATTTAAAGAGCGTACCGTTGCCCCATCACGAAGGACTCGTCCAAAGCGTTCAAACCTTTCACGAACTGAGATTTTAACAGCGTACCGTTGCATCTGAGCTGTCCGGATCAGCATCCAGCTCTGGCGAGTAGCAAGCCCCTGAGCAAATCCACTTCGTGAGGTTAGGAAGGGTTTAAGGGTGACTTGGGGGTCCCTAGTCAGGATAAGATATAGATAGGGCTTACAGCAAAATGTTCCGCACGCATGTTGCAATGACATTTTACAGTAGACATCAGGCTCATCAGTTTCAGAGCATTGGAGATATACGACAGATGCCTTCCACAGGAAAACTTTCCATTGCTGGTATCTTTGGAGGGTCATGTGAACCCCAGAGAATAAATGCAAAGTCTCAACTGTATCAGCCCTGAATCCTCAACCGCCCCTGAACTTCCAATGCAGGAAGCCAACGCAAAGAGCCGGGATCTCAGAACACTCAGCTTGCCGGATTCTAGCTTTGATTTTGGCATCAGGGTTTTGACCGTTTTGGCTGATCCAGGTGAATTCCTGTCGGACCGACCGTACCTTTCAAGATGAAATGTTAGAAGCTGCTGTCTTTTGCTTTCTGAGCCCGCAGCGATGTGTTGAAAAATGTTGTCAAGATTTGAAAAGGGATACTGGGGCATTGTTTGCTGAATCAGGTTCGAACTAGACGAAGCCCAGTGGATACCACAGCGGGGATTCGAGTTTTGTCCCGACTTCTTAGATGCAGGGGTCTGGGGTTTAGATTCTGGGGTAGGCTCTCCGTGGGGAGCTTGAGGAACTCCAGAAGGAAGAAACCGAACATGTGATGTGTGCGATCGCCACGTGTGCGCACGATACGTGTTCTACAGTCTAGGGCTTCGAAAAGGTTCGGTTCCTGTATAGGTGTCCTCCCCATGTTTCCCGACTCTTAGCGACGTGTTTTCGACACACCTCTATATACCTCTTTAGCATGCCGCGTGCGAAGATCCTGAGCAAAAAAGCTGCGAGGGCCATTGTCAGAACTGCGAATCCATCTGGTACTGTCTGCTCTGCAGTGAGGGATCGAATTCTTATAGCTACCTTTCTACAGCCCCCCCATATATACCCCTATCGTCGGACACCAATTTACTCCCTCACTTCCCCTCAGCCACCAGAAGAAAAGCTCAGTCGAGGCAAGCCAGCCAGCAATGGCTTCGTGAAGGTCGCTATAGAAGAGGCCGGGACTCGTCTGAAACGACGTCATGGAGGAGTAGGCTTTGATATTGTTTTGTTTAACTTACACTTGGGTAGACCTCCTGAAATCTAGAGTGTAGGTGGTCTTTGGTTATTTGAGTCGGGTAGACTTCTTCTGAAATCTAGCGTGTTTGTGGTCTTTGGTTATTTGGGTCACCTATAGTAGGTCCAAGCGGGCCATCATCAAAGAGTCCGGCAGCAGGGTTTCGGCCAGTGCGTTGCTGAGAGTGGCTGGGCCCTAAAACAAATTGCGGAGCTTTCCAGAACATACTCTGCTTGCGCAGACCGCGTGGGCCAGGGTCCTTATGTCGTCCGCTTCCTGAGTTCAGGCTTCAGGGCCTTTAAGGGCTGTCGTTCGCACTTCCTGGGCTAAGGAGACGCTTCAGATGCGTTTGGGGGCTTGGGGTTAAGCAGATCCGGGGAACGGCTGAAAGGATTACATGGGGTTTGTTCTAAAGATATGGCATGTGAGGTTCAGACCCATGACGGTGCTTTAAGTATTGCCTAGCGTGCACCGAGGAGTCTTCGATCAAGAGCTGTTCTACTTTTATTAAATAGAGCCCGCGACCGCAACCATGAATGGCCCCGGATCCTGTTGTGTAATGGGGTTAGGACTCTTGCTGCTCTTGCCCCTTTCCCTCAACTTTCCTTCTACGGCGCCCTGTGGTTCTGTGGCTGAGGTGAGAGCATATCAAGTTCTGTGGAGGTCTCCTCAAACATGGCAAGTCCCGCGGAATCTTGTAAAGCCTCATAGAATGCATTATTTGCTACACCCGAAACCTCCATCTTCGTTTTGGAGGTCAGCGGTAGCGAAGATGAAGATGCCCAGTGTGGAGCTTTGCGCAAAGGGTCGAGCTTTGCGCAAAGGGTCGGAGTTTCAGGTAGATCCCCGAAATCCCTTGAATTGGGTATAGGACTTAGGGTACAAGGCTCGAGAATCTATGGGCTGCTAGCGATGCCACTTTTGCAGGAGTCCTTGCTCCGCGGTCTTCTGTATTCGCGGCCCCCTGGTGGTACAAGAAACCCGTTCCCAGTACTTCTCAACAGCTCAACACGCCCACGCTAGGGGTAGATGTCCTAAAGATACCTAGATGAAGACATCATTGACGTTTGTTTCGGACAGAGGTATTTGATACTTTGCCTAGGCAAGTACAGTTCATCTCAATGATGACTGCGAGGACTTCAGCCAGATTCCAAACCCTAAGCCCTAAACGCTTGAGAGTTTGTAGATGTGGGGTGTAGGGTTGAGAGTTCAGGGGTGTCAGCACGCTTGCAACATGCCCTTTGTAAGTTGAGTTTGGGATTCGGGGCTTCGAGCACGTAAGCTGAACTCACCTGGCGGCGTCCTTTGCGCCATGCTGCTATTACTCCTTGTCATAGATATTGCAAGGGGGCTATCAGTACATGCTGTTAGGATTTCTGTCTCTTGTCCACAGGAACGACCTGAATGATCCCAATAAATTCTCTCCCTCCAGAACCACCAACGGGGAAGAAAGAAAGGGCACAAAAGGCAGAGGACTTTAGGGCCCCAAAGCAATCCTGGAAATCAAAAAGTTGCCCACAATCACTACGGACAATTGGAGCTCTGAAGCCAAACATTCTAAGCTCCTAAACTGTATAGCCTCTAACCTGCAAACCCTTGAAGAAGCATTGCCTCTGTACTTACAGACAAAAACAGCTGGCTGAAACTGCACAAAGTCCATTTAGAAAGATAAAGTTGACAATCTTTTTGCCGAGGGACAATGGGCCAGTGCTGACCTTGGCATGGCATCCATCCTCAAATGGGGTTGTATAGAGGACTACTACGGGGGATATTAAGGGGGATACTAGGAGCATCTTGAGGGATTTAGGTGTTTAGGGTTAGGCGTTTTTTATCAACGAGGGTTGAAATTTGGGCTGAAGGGATTGGGGGTTTGGCTTGAGGTGGTAGGAGAAGCTCATTTCACGTTTAAAGTCTCCTAGGTGTAGTTGGCTAACCGGCAGGTTCCCAAAATCACTTCCAAAGAGTCTGCCCCAAGCACTGTGTAGTCTCAAACCTTGAAACCCCCAACCTGACCTGTGTGTTTGCTGCCAATGCTTTTAGAGGCATCATGACAGAAGATCATCCCAGCAAAACGATTTAACAAGCAGTGACATCTGTTGCCTTAGGCGAAGCAGCCCACCCCGGCGGCCAATGCTGGCCCAGGCGATGCAGGGCCTTGGAGTTGTAGGCTTAGAGGCCTCGTGTTTACAGGTGAGGGTGTGCAGTTGCAGATACACAGGAACTTGGGATAAGCCTGCGTTCTCTGGCTTGGTCCTATCGACTTCACTGCAGACATGGATGTTTGGGGAGATACCTCCAAGTACCTTGTTCTGGGATAGAGCTCCGCAGAAATTCCAATGCGGTCCGCTGAAGTCTTCCCGACATGTTGCGGTCCTCATGGTAGAGACCTTCGCCGAAAGTAGAAACTGAAGGTTTAAGGTACCCCATTTACCTCCTGGTTGGCGGTGGAGACTTCACTGCCTCGGTCCCATTTCAGCAAGTGTGCTGGGTTGAGCGAAGGACGTTTTTAGGATTTGGGAGGCTTAGAAAACATTCCGCATGGCTACTGAGAGATTCTGCTTTGGGTGGGATCCTAAATCCGATGCCCTATCTCCTAAGACTTGGCATGTTTCCTATCCAGCGATTGATATGGGTGACTGAGCCCAACATTATATAACAAAGGATCAGAGTGAAGCCTTGTCATCGTTTCAACTAGACCGCTAGGTCCAGGCATCTCCACAACCGCTCCCGAAATCACTCTTGCTTGTCACAGAGAGTACCACAGAGTCGTTGTCAGTGCTTGTGAGGCTGGTATGCAGTGAAATTACCTAGCTACCCCAAATCCGCCCATTGTTCAGAGTACTTGCGCCCTCATTTTTGAGTTTCAGCTGTAGGCACGACAGTGAGAGGTAGGGCAAACTTGATGGGGGACGGCCACGAAACACTCCAGCGAGCAAATGCCACAACCTCGTGAGAAGGCCCATTTCAGCCTCCGCCGAGGGTGTCGGTTGGAAGCTGAGATGTCCAGAATCTTCCAAAACACTATTACACCCTTACGTTCTTATGGTGCATTGTGTGTGCAGGAATTCTATTAAAATCATACGCAGGGATCCCCTCGTTTTGGAGACTTAGGTGGAGAATTGTAGCTGTGTTTGCTAGCGAGATATTCAGGGACATTCCCCAAATAGTGGCGGAGAATCACATGAAGAACCAGATCGCTAACATATCCAGAACTTGAATTTCAGAGTTTGAGACTCTAGATCCGTTCACTTGAAGTTGGGGGAGCACGTATTTGGCTTCTTGACGTGCAAGAACTTCAGTAGAGCAACATGTTCAGATAGTTGCACGTCCGGCATCCCATGTCTGCACAACATACTCACATCTTTGTTTGTTTTTCAAGATGGGGGTTCAAGGTACCTAAAGGGTAATGCCAGCTGGAGCTGGCAACACGTAAGTTTCCTGAAAGGCGGTGTCAACAGGATTGGCTGTGGTCAGTGTTTGAGTCCTGCCTCAATCAAATTCTCTGAACTCTGTGTACGGCACAGCATACTTCAACCCTTTAAAATGTTGGGCTGAGTACGCGCCGAATTGGGGGGCCCCGAGATGCCCCTGCAGTCGGAAAGTCCGAACAGGTGTTTGGGACATACCTCCTTGACTACACGCGGTCCAGAATACTCTAAGCAGCGAAGCATACATATTCACACGGGAGCCACCAAACAAACTTTGCATTGGCATGCGAACCCTAGACATCCAGACGCTCCAAACCAACCAACATTGAATGATCGCAAGCCTTCAATAACCTGCAAATGCTTATTTTCAGCTTCAAGTCCAGAATTCCAAAAGGTATCGCCCGCCCTTGTAACCCGTGGATTTTCCGACCGGCGGCTGACACTGCAAGAGGCGAAAACGTGGAAAATGCGGGATATCGTGCGCAAAGTTCATCGGAAGGGTTGCTCTTAAGCTCAAAATCACAACTGCCACCAGGTTTTCGCCTGCGGCCGAGCGAAAACACGTGCACGGGTGATATGCTTCAAGGACTGTTTGGGTCAGTTCAGGCATCGTTTTAACCCTTTTACTTGGGTTCGGTGAGGCTGAAAGCTCTTGCTGTAGCAGTATACTAATGTACAAGCTCTTGAGCACCAATACATAATAGAGTATAACTGTGCGGATTGAGCTAGCAGTAGATACTCGTGTATATCAGGTGCAAACAAGTCGTAATCCTTCCCCCTCCCCTCCACACCCCGCCGCACCAAGCCCCCCGCTGAGACCTTCGGAAAACAGGAAACCGCACAAAGACATGGGGTCATAACGGCGCAACCGTAGCCCCCAAACTTTCAAATTGAAATCAAAGTTCTAAACCTCTAGACCCTGCACTTCAAACCCTCGAATTCTAAACCATTTGGCTCATGTCCGACCCCAGGCTGGCTTTGAAGACATGGACTGACTCAGCATAAGACCGTGTGGGGTTTGGGGCTTAAAGATGCAAGATTTAGGACTCAGCATTTGACGATGTGCAGTATGGGGCTTAAGGACGTAGGATTCAGGGTTTGGGATGTTGGGATTCGGGTTTGGAGGTACTGTAATGGTTTCCGGAGTAGGGTTCAGGTCTTAAGGTGTTGCTTGATACACGCGTCAGGGTGCTGGACTTACAGTAAGTATTACCCCCGCAGTACACTTACAATGCAGCCCAACACACGGTTCCACAATGTACATATCTAAATCGAGGGCTTTGCAAGTGTAATTGGTACCTTCCGTAGATTCCAGGGGTCTAGGGGCCATCAAGCGCAAAACACGGAAAATTTGGAGCTCTAGTATTCAGCATCTAAAAAATTTCCATGTTGAGAGATCTGCAGTAACCGAGTTTCCATGTATTTTCCATGTGTTTTGTCCATGTGATTCTCCATTGTTGGGTTAATATCCCGTGTATATATATCCTTCTCTACTGACTAATTTCAAAGGTGTTGACTGATCTGTCGGAGCTGGAGTCTGTGCTCTCCCAACAACATGAATGCCTTACGGGCCACTGGCACTTACAAAGGAGCTTCTATGGGTTTGGGTTACTTTGGAAAAGGCTGGTGCTACGCGCGTGTTGTAGGAGCCGCTAGCGTTAACAGTAAGCTTGATGTTCATGGCTCGGGGTGATGTTTGCCGTGTTCTTCATTTGCGCTAGTCTTGTTGTGATCCCGCTACACCCCTTGAAGCAAGTGAGTTTCATCCCGGAAAGGAATCGCAGTCAGGGTCTAGGATTACAGCGGTTACAGCAAGACAGCTCCTGAACCGGGGTGCAACTAGACGGGCCATGCATAGTACATGTAACGCTAGGCGCGATATATGAACCCCTAGCCTATCCTAGCCTCAACCCGAGCCCTGCATCCCAAACACGAAAACTTTAAAACTCCTAACTCTGAACTCAGAGAGTTGATGAATTCATCCTGCATTGTGCTGAAAGCGCGGCACAGCGCAGGGCCTCGCAACAACCCGGAAAAAGCCTCGTTTTCTCTTGGGTGAGGGCTCGGTTGATTTTGCTTAGGACTGATGCCTTAGAGCAGGGAGAAAGGTCCTTGGGGTTTACTAGAGGTGGCAGTAAGGGGGTTCGGTTGAGGGAACAGGTTCTTGGTTTGACTATGATGGTTACTCAGGGATGACTACATGGATCTGATGATTCCCTACAAACGAGTCTGATCTGCTCGTCTTTCAGAATTTGTGTGGGGTGGTGAGGATGCTATAGCAACGTGCATGTATGTATGTAGATGTCATTTGTTCAGGTTTGGGGGCGAAGACCTTGGGATACCTTGGGGTTCAGCGTTTAGTGGTTGAGGCTTAGCTAAAACCTGGAACCCAAACCCGAAACCGTTTACTCAGCTCGTGGACGTTAAAGTTCGCTAAGAGGCCTTCACTGCGGGGTGCCTATGTGAATTAGGGTCCCTTAGACATGCCCAACATACGGCATTCATGTTGTAGGGACCTGCCTGTGGAAGCCATGAACTTGATTGCTTCAGCATAACTTCAGAAGGCAACAGAGTTGAGAGGGACCCTCGACCCATGGCTAGGATGTTACAGGGGCCAGTCCGATGAGCGGTTTTTGCTTGCAGTTTGTTTAGGCTCTGAGTCTCGGCACGCTCCTTGCTGTAGCAACATCACAAGCCATGCTGATGCTACTGTCGCATGCCTGTCTGCATCTCAGATACTGAGGGTATGTAAGGGTGCCTCAAAATTAGGTGATCTCAATGGGAAGGCTTCGCAATGAAAACCGGCTCCCCACATAATGGAGAAAGGGGTTGCTAGGCGGCTAAGTTTATGGAACAGAGTACGATTGGAAAACGGCATGCAGGCATTGATCGGCTGTATCGGATTCTTATTCTACGGATGCAGGCATGGCAAAAGTTTGCACAGGGAGTGGCGTGCACTTCGGGGAGAAGCCAACTTCAAAGACGTTCCGGCACGCGTGCAATTTGTGCTTCAGGATTTCGCGGTGCGTGTTTTTGAGTCTGTGTCAGGGATTGACAGGCTTACGGGGAGAGTTATGCATGGCGAGCAGGCTCGTTGCGAAAGTGTTCTTCTTTTGCATAGATTAGCTGGCGTTATCTGAAGCTTTCTGTTGCAGGAGCAAACTCAGGAGGCTGAAGCGCTTCCAATTTGTCGATGATGGTGCCTGTCCTACTTGCACTACCCAAAGAGACATGGAACCCCCCAAAAAGGGGCAGGGTTATGTTTCTACATACGTCTACGTAGGGTTGCAGGTTACATACGTGTTTGTGGGCTTTGCCGTTCCCATGCCATGAAACCTCGTTCCCTTTGGCGTCTTCGGTGGAGGCATGCACAGCCCAGTTGGCAGATTTCTGTGAACCGCTCCCAAAACAGTGCGGGGGCTTCCGGATAGGGCCGGATAGGGGCTGTCACATTCAAACGAGACCTCAGTTGTTGGACAGCTGAATAACCCGACTTCCCATTGCAGTTTCCATTTGCCGTCCTTTTGATTCTCCATTATTCGGGTAAGGCCTTAAATCTCAGCATTCCCTGAAACCTCCTACAACACCCCTGAGAACCTTTCCAGTGTCCAAAAACCTTCATAGAGTTCACGAGAACGTTGATGAAGCTTCGTCTTCCCTTCCTTGAATTCTTGCCGCTGCCCTAGGCCTCCTCTTCCAGTTGTCCTGGGCGAAGCATGCGCAGATCGAGCAGGCTGCGTGCCCTGATGTTGATATTGTGGAAGGGCTTCTCAATGTTCCGGGCCTTCCGAATCGTTTTTCGGGAGTATGTTAACGTTTTTCGTTTTTTGTGAAAGATGTTTGGTGAATATGCTACTTTCTAGGGTGGATAGATGATGATAGATGTGTAAGGGCCTGACCCACCATGGACGCGCATGCCGCTCTAATCCCCTCAACCTTTTTCATGCTTCCGAGAGACCAAGAGATCCATAAGTTTCGGCAATGCTTACGAGCACACGAGCTGTGGGGTTTCCCTCAAAAAGGGGAAAGTGATGATACGGATGCTGCTTTGTTGTTGATTTGTGGTGGTAGAGGACATGCCAGTGCTGAAGTCATTCAAGTCTGACTCAAAGGTCGACCAGCAATTAGCTCTGCAAAGTCGCGGATTCACAGCGCCAGCTGCCGGTAGATGCAAGATTTTGCATCATGGCAGAGCTGGCCTCCGCTCGAGCTTGACGGCTTCGACTTCCCAAACCCTAGCCTGTGGCTGAGTGGCGGAGATCATGTAATTTTCAGTGTCCTTTCCCAACTTTACCCAAGCAACCTTCAACAGGCTCGTCCTCGTCTAAGTGGAATTGAGGAAGTTCTTACTTTTTTCTTCATATTCTTAAGATACATTTTAAATCCCTAACTGAAGATTCTGAATTCTGAACCCTGAATTGAATACCCTATAAGCCCCAAACCCTGAACCCGAACCCCCTATGCTCATAGCTTGTTCGGGCAGGTCTCCATAGCTCAGTTTCGAAGGGGCAACGAGGCAGAACGTGAAGCCCAGGCTCTGCCGTGGATCTGGGTTCGCGGTTTAGTGTGTAGGGTGTTGGGGCGGAGGGGGGGGGGCGGGCGCACATACTGTTGTGTAGGTTGTTATTGGGATCCACTCTGGGGGAATACTTATGAATGCAGACTATTCAAGGTCAATGTTCTACGGGCTGAGGCCATGTGAGTATGAGGAGTCACCCCTAACTTCTGCTATCCCAACCTCCAGATCAACATTGCTCCGGTCTTCTTACCTGTTGGACCCTGCATAGGTGCATCTGAATGTCGGGCAGATGTCAGCCTGCAGTTTTCTGTAGTGTAGTCCTCTCCAGGACATAATGACCTCAGGCTGTGAAGCAGTCTTGTATTTTGGTTGCCCATTGGGCTGGACCAGATCAAGGGCACTTGTGGCTCCCCACCCCTTGACCCCCGCTGCCTGGAAGCTCATCATATTCTCTTTCAGAGACTCACAAGGCTGTAGATCAATTTCGGGTGACACAGCTAGTGGCCCTTCCTGATGAACATCAAAACCTCTAAACCCAAAGCGTCAACCCGAACTGAACCTGATCCCGGAGTACGGCCTGTAGGTCGCGGCTTTGCAACGTGCTTTCGCCAACCAGGGAATGGTGCGCACAGGGAAGAAACAGGGGGAATTTGGGGTTGGAGAATGTCGGGTTAAAATGAAGTTGAACTGATTAAGGCTGAGTGCGGGCATTTAGGGATGTAGATCTGACAGTGCGGCATGGGTTTGGGTTGGCATATTTCCCCATTTTCAGGAATTTGCAACAGGGTCTAGTGGGGCTATGACAGGTCCTTACTGGGGCCCACGATCAAACTAGTAAGTAGAGCTTTGCCGTCGGATATAGGTGAGACTAGTGAAGCTCAAGGTTGAAGGCTTTGGGGGAGCACGCTTTGGAAGCGTGGGAAGCACAAAGTACCTTAGTGCGTCAGGAGCAGGATTTTGGTATTCAGCAGCTGCGTGAGGTGCAGTTCGTATAACCTCTGTTGCGGACAAATTATTCGTGGCAAAGCTATGCTGCAGCTACAAATTTTTGAGTTGAGTACACTGCTGGAGCTTGGACAAGTAAAAGTTTGTGCCTACTTCAATGCTAATCTCAGCAACCTCCGTTGGGCATTTGTCATTTATCAGAGTTTGCTGGCAACTAGAGCCTCGTGTTGTGTTACGGTGGTGAGTGTTCACGTGGCGCAGTATTGCATGTACATGTTGCTGAACATCCCCGCAAAGGAGCCCAGTTTCTAACTCATGTTTGATTTGATTCTCCGTTCTGACACACTGTACAGCTGAACTGTAAAGACTGCTTAGAGCTAAATTTAGTCTGGCCCTTTTCCCTCACCAAAGCAAACATGGAGCTTGCTACATAGCAGTCTTTGTAGGGCCCCTTCTGGGGTTCTGTGTTACGCTGGTCTTGATGAAGCAAACAGTTGTTTCCTCATAGTTTTAATATCCCTAAGACCCTAGAGTATGTAGGGCCTCACGTGCACCTCAACACCATCATTCCTCTGTGCCTGCCCGGAAGAATTTCACCCTCTAGCTAACTGCACATTTTCAGGCTCCAACATGCGTTCCTGCAAATATTGTGGGTGCTCTATACCTGAGGAATTGCGCGTAGGGCGTCTGTGGGCATGGTTCCTTCTAGTGTCCTCACTACTGCAGAAGCTTTCAGACATGCGTGTGGTGCTGGCAGGTCACGTTGGTAGACACTGGCGTACCGGAGGACATCAACCCGTGAATTGTGACTGTCGTCTTTCAGGGCCATACAGGAATGTGAAGAGGCTCAAGGCAGTCATGCAGGGAATGGACCTCAGCCCGAGAGGAGCTCGGAAACCCTGCACCCTGAACTCCAGCTTGCAAGCTGCGAGGGGAACGAGACTCCAATTTGTGCAAGTTTGTTCAGGGCTTGCGTTTAAGACCAAGCCGTTCTGTTCAGGGCTTCAAGGGTATGGCCGTAGAAGACTTGGGATTTAGCATCGGACATGGGGCGGCACTGCACAATCTCTAACTGGCCCGAAACCGGAACTGTGGACCTCAGAAGCGGTGCAGGGCCAACATGTGGCGGTCTTCCTTGGCTAGGCCTTGGCTAGGCCGTGCAGGTTCATCACCCCTTACCATGAAGATTAGAGGATTGCAGAAGCAGAACACAGGGAATAGAAGGGGCTGAATTAGGACTGCAGTTTGAGGGTTTAAAATTCAAAGATTTAGGGTTGTCGGCTTCATGTGCTCAAAAACCTGAAGGAAGGGATTTGAAGGTCCCAGGGACTAAGCACTTTCGTTGGACGCGACCCCAGCTACGCTATACTACCATAGTTGTCAAAATTTACTTTACAAGCTCGCACAGGATTTTGTCCACCAGCTGTGCCAGTGATACTTAGATTCAAGGGCCCCAGCGGGCCACACCCTCTAGAACCTGTCTACTTCAATTCTGAACCCTTCCCTACATGTAGAGAACAGGTCCCACACTGAAAATCCTGAAGCCTTGAGCCTCCAAACAGCAAACCCCCAAACCCCAAATACTCCAAGCCATAGACCATAAAAAGGACATCGTATCAGAGGCCATGGCGAAGAGTCGGGAATTCTTCGCTCTGCCTGCAGAAACCAAGGCTGACGGGTTGTGCGCCATACCTGGATTTTTTTTGGCAGACCTTAAGCATCTGCACTGTAAGCTCCACTGCTCTCACCGTGAGTTACTCACTGTGAGTAAGGAGTGTGGTAGTTCTGCTGAAGATGCTTCCAGCACATAGGCAGCCCCACTAGCCTGCTCCAAAACAGACGATGCACAGCACCTGGATTGTGTAAGTATGTAAACTAATGGCCAAAACACATAAAGATGGTCAGAAAACCCATAATTCTACATGTTTTTTGGAGGGTCCAGAGTCCAGGTAGGCTATGTATTCTGCGTTTAGGGTTTAAGGCTTGGGTTTCGGACTTTGGGTTTAGACTTTTGGGAGGGTTCAGGCGGCTAGGGCTTGTTTTTGTGTTTGACATTAAGCTTTTGGTGGGAAACATGTTCTTTTTCGGGTGCGGTCACGCTGCCAGGGATCGTTCATCGCGATTGGTACCTTGAAGTCCTTGCATTGAATGGCGCGCCCAGCCTGAATGCTCAGTCTAGCTCAGGAAGTGCTGGTGGGAAAACGGGCATGTCAGATACTACAACTCTGGTGATACCGTATCTTTCTTGGCACAAGACTCGGTAGAACCGCTGTGCCTTGGAAAATCAGGTCCCATCTTGACGAAGATGGCCTCGTCACCCACATGCTTTGGCAGTTTCTTAAACTTGCATCATCTTTTCGGAGGAGACGGTATGCTAAGGATTGAAGATTCAAGACGGTCTTCATGGAAATTGCTTCAGGGCTTTCCACATTGGAAAGGCGGATACTCTTTTGAGCAGGGCAAGCAACCTGGTTCAGAACGTGCCTCTGTTTCTCTGAGAAGCAGGAGCTAGATCCATGCGCAACCACTGATGCTTGCGCACTGGAACACGATCCCAGTCACCATAATGACTCCAACTTGTGCCGCCCAGAGTGGTGCTAGAAGCAACTCCACAGCTAACCCTAGTAGGGTGGAGAATTCAGATTGTTTTCCTTGGGTAGTGCTAATTGTCTAATAGGAATATGTAGGAACGGCAATATAATTGCCATAGCCATGGTCCCTTGTAGTCGCTAGTAGTGGGTAGGGGGTGATCACCCGAGCTAGTTCCGAAGATACCTTCTATCCTTTCTCCCCTTGAGGCAAACTTCGCTGAGCCTGCTGGATATCCACCCAGGCCTGTTTTTATAGATTCAGTGCTTCTGTCAAGGATCTGATGCATGTAGATACTACAAGAGCAGACCCTAAACCCTGAACCGTGTTGTTGACACAGTATCTCTTGATAGGTACAGGAGGTTATCTTGATAAATCAGATTGATTGCCAATTTGAAGCTGGTTGAGGGGTTAAGGGTTGAAGGGGCTTAGATGATATTCCTAAGCCCATTGCCTAAAGCCCCAAACTGCCACACCAAATTCAGAGCAGTGCCAGCTGCATGTATATCAGGACTTCATGATTTGCTCCATGTCAGGTCCTAGATGTCTCTGTGCTCTTTTCCGTGAACATGGGAGTTTCATGGTCATTGCAACCTTGCATGCGCTTGATGCAAGAACCTGACCCTAACCCCTCTTAAAGCCTGGCTCCGAACCTCAAAAATGCAAAGTCGTGAAGCCCGTGAAATTCTTGAAGCCTTACGACTCTCTTTTTCCCTATCTTGCATTCCAGAGCTTTGAGCGCATATCTGCAGCCTCCTAAGCCCTAAGCCTTGCTTTATGGTTCCCACAGACTTTACCCTGAAAGACTTGAGACAACCAAAATAGGACACATATCTGAAAAAACCGCCCTGAACCAAAATCCTGAGCATCCAAGGAACCCTGAATGGAAGGCTGCAACGGACGGCAAACTTTTGTCTTTAACACCCTGCAAACAAAGCCAGGCTAAATTCACAGAGAAATCTGCCGCCTGACAGGTCCTATGGCTCCGTGACCACCCCAAGAGGAAAGTACTACAAAGTGCAGCAGGATGACGGCCGAGGCCATCCCGGAATTCGGCCACAGTATTATAGTTTTGTAATATTGTTTTTTTTGTATTATTATAGTATTATAGTACTGTAGCAGTATAGCTTCAGAGTTTTCTGTTCTGGGTTTGAGTTGGGATGGGCTATAGGGTGTGGGGAGCAGCAGACATCGGCCGCAACTCTTCAGCAGATCTTGAGTTAGAGGGTCGTGGAGCTGAGGATTTGGTATCAGAGCTCCTAGGTTTTTGGGGTATTCTTCTCGGGCAGAGTATGTTGAGGCACGGACTTCCCCATAATGTCGAAGTAAAAGGCCTTGAGGGGAACCCATATAATCAAATCGAGCAACCCTAGAGATCACACAGGGAAAGCTGTACCATTAAGCATCCCTAAGACAGCTTCAGCCCTCAGGGCTTACAATCCCTCAGACTCGCATGGAACTCCCAAGAGGGGCTGCCTGAAGACAGTTTCAGTATGAAGAATGGGATACCTTCCTGAGGCATGTATTGTGTGTCGAGGCTTCGGATACGATTTTGGAGATTTGGATGCTAGAAGATTCTGATTTTTGGAGGCTGTTCATCAGTGAGATAGATATGTAGCTAGCTAACCTCGGCGCATATGCTCAGTCGCGCGAACTGGTCTCACAGTGGCTCAAATTGGGGCGCATAGCCTCCAAAAAGTTTTCCGAGATGTTTCCGATGAAGCCCTTACCAGAGCACTTCAGATCCCTCTGGAACCCTCCTCTCCCGGGACTGCCAAGGCAACATCCTCAATGAGTGGCTCTTCGTCCGCAACACAACCATCCAGATGGATGCTGAACATCCGTACTATAGCTCCGATGAAGGATGCTGTGCAGGGAGATTGTAGTAGCGACTAGCGACTAGTAGTACTGAATAGTCGATACTGCTAGCAATCCAACAAACACCTTCGTGCCACATTCCAGTCATGTTTCAGGAGGTTAGGAATGGTCATCGAGCGGGATCTTGCAACCTTCTCAAGGAGGTCTCCTACATGTATATATGTGGCACTCCTTCAAACTGCCTTGTAAAGCCTGCGAAGAAGCCTCAGACAGTAATCCTGAAACATCACCAAGGTTTCTGCCACTTTGTTCGAGACCCCAGCAGAATCTCCAAGCCCCACCCGGCAGTTCTTCGGCAAGGGATCATGGGGATGCGACCTTCTTGCAACGTCCGTTAGGGTCTACGAGCTGGCTGGTGTGTTAATTCTAACGCAACGATGTAAAAGCACAAGGTGGATTTCTTGTGCCAGGGCCCTCATCAGAAGTCTCAATCACTTGTAGCCCATTTCGTACACTGACCCTAAACCTGAAAGCTCCCTGTTAAAGAAGCCAAGCCTTTTCTAGGCTCCAATAGCGTCGCATCCTACACGCCAAATTCCCCAACCTGTCTCAATTCTGCGTTCCGGAAGCCAAGACACCCACAATCAAAAAACTCTGTAAGCTCTGGACTCTCAACCCCCCATCCTCAGTCCCAATGTTGCACCATCTTTTGGGGATGACCATCTGTTCAACCCTGAACCCTTTCCAGCCTCGCAGGACGTGAGTTCTACAGCCCCGAGGCGAAGCACCCAGAGCAGCAAGCATGGCCGAAGGAGGCAAGGAGATCCTTTCTGGACCCAATCGTTTAGCGTTTAGGGTACGGTTTAGGGGTAGGGTGTAGGGCTTTGAGTTTAGTATTTACGGGGTGGGTTTAGAGCTTTGTTCCGCCCCAAAGGATGATGATATGTCTAGGTAACCCTACGAACACCATGTGGAGGGTTGAAGATTTAGAGTTTGGCCATCTTCGGAATCCTTCCCAAGCAGGGATGCATGAAGAAATACTTGCGTGGGCGGTGACGTCGGCGGCGCTGGATAGCTGCTTCTTTGGAAGAAGGTGAAAAACCTCGACGTAACTCGTAAACCTTATAAACCTTCTCGGGCACTCAGGGGTGGCATTTTAGAAGTTGTGGATTCCAGCTGGTTTCCTTCATGCGGTGTGCCAGGGCGGGCTGACTTTTCACCTTTGGAGTACATTGGTAACTGGTAGTGTGACATCAGGGGCTGAGTTCAAGACTATGGTCCCCTTGGACGACCTTTGGCTATGGCTTTGTGGGGGCTCTTCAGTCTGTATGTGTTGGCATCCTCAAAGCATGCGACTGTTTTTGATGGTGCGCCATATTATTCTTACTCTAAGGCCAGCCTTTACTGAGAGTTAAAACGAAAACCTGGCCCAACAAACCTTTTAACAAAAAAGCAGACGGTATGGCAAAATGCAGCAATCACCACTTCGTTGGGTCATTGTTGGCATTGTGAGCACGAGTTTAAGGTTTTGTTTTGCCTGAAGTCTACGTAACCCAAAAAAAGCCACCTCATCTGGGGATGCAGCGGCACTGGCAACACAAAGTAGGGCCGCAGAAAGACAAGCCTTCCTCATGTCAAAATCGTCAATGTCTGGAAGGGCCCTGCTGCGCAAAGTCTGCTCAGCATCATGGGCAACTCCACGGATCGATTGTGGAGTAGCGTTGAACCTAGAAAGTCGCGACGGAGTTAGGATCCAAAATTCCGTGTGCAATGGCAATATCTGGCTCTGTGCCCAAGTTCAGCACTGCTACTTTTTCTGTTACTACTCTGTTTTTCCTTAGAGACCCTTTGGGAGCCCTGAAGCCCTCAGCCCAAAATCCTAGACACCCACGGCCTGAGCCCTGAACCCGAGGCCTGAAAGCTTGATGACAAATCTCGAAGCCCTAAACCCCAGCCTCTTATCCCCAAAGCCCGCTCTCCCAGCCCAGAATCATATTTTGAGAAATTCTTCCGTTGCAAGAGGTCCCCGGACTCCAGGCCGCCACTGCAGCTTTCTACCACGAGGCACAGCTAGGATTCAGCATTCAGGATTTCGGGTTTAGGATTGAGACCCTATAGGGTTATAGAGTTTTGCATTTAGAGTTAGATGATACTGGAGAGTTTCCGAAGGATGTATGTAAGGATGGGCTATAGGGATGCATGCGGTGCAGAGATTCCCCGACACGTCCCAGCAATCTTCTTGGGCCCATGTAGTCGAGGGCTGTGGGTATCGTGCTTTCTGTACTTGCCCACATGTGTCATACTGAGAGATTCTGCACTCAGGCTTCCAGCAGACAGACCCGCCGCAGCGGTGTAAGTACTTCGACATATTTTGCAGCAGTAGGACGTTTATTGGAGGGGATTCTCTCGAAACACACACGCACACAAACAGAAGCCCAGAGGGGTGATGTGACATTGCTTTTGAATCAAAATTCAATTCCGCCCTTGAATCAGGAGGGCTACACGCAAGGAGTTATGTTTGCAGCCCGAAATAACCCCCTGGCCAAACTGGTCTCTGCAGCGCTGTATGATGCTACAAGGTCCCTCTACACTTAATTTTGGGAGCAGTACGCACCTGACACACATGCCTAAAGAAAAACGAAGACCAGGTGGGTTGCATAGGTTCCGGTTTAGAAGGGCCAGCTGAAGGTTTAGGATTTGGGTTTGGGACGCTGGGGTTTGGGGGAAGAGAGCCATGGCTAACCTGACTGACGGCTACATCTGTATGGCCTTAAATGAGCCCGCACCACGAGTCGTTTCCCTTGCTGTATCTGCTGACTGTGACTGTTGTTGACTGGTATCACACCTCCCCAAGGTAATTCCGCCAAGCCCCATTCCCAACCATTCAGACCGCCATAAGCCTTGCAGGAGCAAGCACCATGAACTTATCTAGACAAGAGTGAAACCCTATATAGATCCCTTTCAAAAGGACCGTAACCTGTCGTCTTTGGAGACCTCATATGTGGGGTTCGTTCTTTGGGAGGGAGTGTACACCACCCTAAACCGTACCCACTCTTTCAACAACACACCTGGTCCAAAGTTCAGCCGTGGGTCCAGCGTGGAATCAAACTTGTCCAGTTTGACACACACCCAAACCCTCAACCCCAAAACCGAGCCAAATCCGATAGCACGACCCTGATGGGTCCAGTAGACCTGTCACAACGCCCGAAGCACTGAGCTCAAATCTTGACAGTGCACAGGTTGAGGAGCTTTCTAAGACGATGTATGAGCCCCCTGGCGGACCAACTTAACTGATGACTTGCGGCAGTCCTGTTTGTATTGGGGCTTTCAGGGGTACAGAGTTTGGATACATAAGCCCGGAATTCGGTTCTAGAACTCAAGGACCAGTGCCAGGCTCCTCGCCTCTTGTACTCGGAAAGTTCTATGGTGACCGTAGCATATCTTTGCCTTGAGAAACTGCTTCAAGCCGTTCTTGAAGGCTCCTGCATTCTTAACTTTTGCTAGCTCCACATGGGGGTTGTTCTAAAACCCTTGT
>CAJNIZ010045083.1:5054-32254 GCA_905231905.1 Symbiodinium pilosum
AGGGTTTAGGGCTAAGGATTTAGGATTTGAGGGTCATGGGTTCTGGGCTCGGGATCTGCTATCTTGTGAATTTAGGATTTAGGATGTACAGAGTTTGGTATATCAGTATATGGCCTCTTGGGTCTCTGATGCATGCTTTCGGCTTTGGATCCGTGTTCAGAGAAGAATCTTCATTTAGGCAGGGGCATCTTCTTGTGGGCCGGCATCTTCGTCACGAATCCTGTTGGGGCTTGGGCGGTTGTAGCAGAGGAGGGCTCCTAAATCCCCAGCTCCATGCCAGCTTTCCGTACTATTGGTTAAAAGAACCCTAAACCCTAGCTGTAACCCTTGATATAGGAGAGCACAGTTATACAACAAGGAGCTGAAACATGGTATCCCGTGCTTTGCTGCAAGAAGGCTTTGCTCAGTCGTGTGGTAAGATATACCTGAAATGGAGTTTATAGGGTCTAGCAGAAAAGGAGTGAGGGAGCCCGAGTGATCGCAGGGAGGGGAGGGGAGGGAGAGCAATAAATATTTGAAACCTTCTGAACTTTCTTATCATGCGCGCCCTCATGAACCTTTTATGTAGATGCCGGTGCAGGATCAGAACTGCATAGAGCAGCTGATGCACTCGAAGTTCGAGAAGGAGCAGGAATACCAGGCCGCCACAACATTCCCACTTTGAGCCTCAGTTATATGTCCCTAAACCCTAAATCCTAAACCCTAAGCCCTGCACCCTAAACCCAAAAGGTTTGGGAATTGGAGTGGGATTTGTCAGCTACCATCCCCCCTAGCTGACCTGGAATTCAATATTCGAGCTGCAGGCTACACTCCTGAAAGGGCGTTATATGGGGGACTATGTAAGATAGGATTTAGGGTTTAGGGTCTAAACTCCTTGCATGGGGTTATATGGGGAATTATATAGGGGACTGTTAAAGGGTTATTAAAGGGGGTACTGGGAGTTTAGACTATGTAGAGGCTTCGGTTTGGGGCTTCATGTTGGCTCTTGGAGGAAATGTCAAGCTTAGGAAACTTCATGGTTTGAGCTGTTTGGGTCCGTGCACCTTCAGTTGAGGGACTCAGCATGCTTGCTTTGGGGATAGGCCTAAATAAACCCTCACTAAAAACCCTAAACCCTAAAATCCCGAAACCCTACAAACACTAAAACACCTAAATCCTGAACCATGTGGTTTGTGGGCATCTCTGGTGTGCAAAGTACCTACGCAGAGCTGTTGAAGGCGTGGAATCTAGGACCCTGATCCCGAGACACCCCACGACCTAAACCGGTAGCATCCGAAGCAAACTTCGGGCCTTTTAAGCTAAGATGGCTCCAGGGTTTTGGGTTTTAGGGTTTAGGGCCTAGGGAATTTATAATGAGGTTATAGTACATTGGGGTTACAAAGGGCTAGTGGAAGAGAAGATGGAAACTACGGGGATTATATAGAGGTTGTCTTACCCAAAGCGCTCTCAAAAACCCAGTTTTCCATTCGAATTAGTCTGCACGAGGTTCTTCGCCTCAAACCTTAAACCCTTGGACGGTTAGGGGAACTTGGTAAGTAGGTTAACAGCCGGATACCTGGGGCTACTGTTTAAACTTACAGGGATGTAGGGTTCAGTGTTTACTTAGCACCTGCACTCTTCAACTGAGCTTCTTTCAAGGTGGCGCAAGACAGGGAGATGATGTTGCAGAGCCTTCGCTGGGCTTAGAGCATGGATAGGGCTGAGGGTGTGAGGTTTAGTGGAGGCTACATAAGCCCCTCAAGTATTCTCTGCCCAGGTACCCAACAGCATGGCCTACATAGAGGGTACTTGAGGGGTGATGGTTAATATCGATGCTTTCAGAGGTCCAGGGCGCAGGACCTGGGATGGAGACCATATGGTGTGTCGGCCTGGTTTGGGGTCTACCTGAACACAAAAAGTATGTGAAATATTGTAAAGTAATGGCCTTGTAGGCTATCGTTACAGGTTCTGGGCTATTGTTTTATCGACTTTGGGGATTCAGGTAGAGGTGGGGTAGAGGGTCTGCAAGCTTCCTGTTGTCAGCAATTGCTTAGGTGGAACAAGAGACGGTGTGTCAAATGCAGGGCCGACAGTCTAGCAATAACTTAGCGGGATTGTGGAGGAGGTATTTTGGGGATCTATATAGGCCCAAAATACTATGGTCCATATCATTGGGACCCCCAAAAAAGTACCCCTAAGTTCGGGAAACCCTAATCCCTAAACCCTATATACTTCTTCCTTTCAGACACATGGTTAAGACAGTGCCACAAGAGAACTAAAGAGAACTATAGTCCATGTTTATTACAAGACAAGCCTGATGAGAGTTATGATATAGGATGCTTTGGGTTCCAGATCATGTCATACCGCCTTTTACAGTAAGTTTCCGTGAAGGCGTCTTATCAAGAGGGACATTATAACTCCTTACCAACTGTGGTAGCCGTTTCTGTACGGGGGAATATCCCAAGTTATGGTTTCAGCAACACCCTAAACCCTGAACCCCAAAACCTTAGACCCTAAACCCTGAACCTCAACCCTAGACCCTAAACCCATTTGGGATGGTGCCTTGCTCCGCTTCTGCGACGGAAAGTGTTTTCAGGAGGTTGCAAGCTACTCGTCGCGGTTTCTGGGGTGCTGCCGTGCCAAAGCTATGTAGTTTTTGGAGGAGTTGCTATGGTTTTGGGGTTTGGATTGTTATCGGGGCTACCAAAAAGGTACTACATTGGAGGATCTGGAGGAGCTCTACACTCTATATGACCTTTCTTGTTGGTTTTTTTGTGCTACAGTTTTAGCTAATCAGGCTGCGTGGTAATTTCCCTAAATCGGGGGACTCTAATATTGATCGCGAAATACTTTTTTGTATAGGGACCCCCACAAAAGTTACCCCTGATTTTGGGAAACCATCATGTTGGGACATCCAGGATCTGCTCTAAGGCACAGGGAGTCCCCTTAACCCTACACCCTATACCCTAAACCCTAAACCCTGATCCCTAAACCCTGATCCCTAAACCCTAAACCCTAAACCCTGATCATGGGATCCAAAGGCCCCTCCTTCAAAGCCCAAACCTTCCTAAAGAGCTGAAATCCCGAAATCTCTCGAGGATTCAACTTTCTGAGTTGGACCATGACCTCTCGGAAAAGCAGGACAAGAAGTTTAGGGTTGGGAGCTTTTAGTTGGGTCTCCAGAGTTTGGAATTTTGAGTTTTAGGTTCAAGTGTCCAAGGTTTAGGATGTGATTTAGGCTTTGGTATTGAAGAATCCTAAGCCCTAAACCACATTGAGGGATTTCAAGATTTGGGTTTTAACCTGTCATCTTCTCACCCTAAACCCTAAACCCTGGGTCCCTTTCACAGGTCTGCAGCAGGGACCTCCTTGCCCTGAGATTTAGAGTCGCTGGCCTCCTCTGACAGATTTTCTCTCATCTTCCTAGACCTTCCTTCTACCCTCTATTCGGGCCTAAGTACCCACTATTAGGGACCATATATCCCCAATTAAGGGTACAAGGAAGGTCCTGGTTTCCACAGGGCTAATGGAAGGTGGATCGGGCGATCAACCCCCTAGATCTGTAAACCCTGAAGAACACATGCCTGAAGCCGCGTCACCCCTTGTTGGACCAGTTTGTAGTGGGTCACTGGAATACGGACTATGTTCGTTTTGGGGGGAGTTGCTACAGCCCACGTGGATTTTGAGTTTTTGCGGCAATTCGCGGTAGTCTTTACGAATGGGGGAAACCCAACATACTCCCCTAACATGAGCACAAACTCCCCCCACATTTTGCTACGAGAGGAGCAGCTGAAGGAGAGGGAGCTCGAACGCCTAGCCGAGGTCTATCCTTCCTGTCTACTTGGACCGGGTATGTAGAATAATGACCTCCTGTTAACCACCTCCAGGGGTCCATTATATTACAATTTTGTTGGGGATGCGGGTAGGGATGTTTGGGGTCTCGAGCTAAGGTCCTAGCTATGGGCTCTTCTTATGGGCCCTTACCTGTTTCCTGGGTGGACCCTGAATTGGGTTTCTAGGGTTTTACAAAATGCGTGGGCTTTCGAGCTTCAGAGTTTTCGGAGTGTTGGGGATTGGGGGTCCCAGAATAATAGTTGTATGAGCTTTAGTCTAAACTCCTAGGGGGCTATATAGGGGGGTATGTAGGGTTTAGGTTTAGGGTTTTTTGGGGTCCAAACTCCTTGAGGGGGGTTCTTATATAGGCGGTTAGATGGAGACTATTGTTGTAGGGGTTAAGGCGGATACGAGGAGTTTATATGACCCATTATTTTGGAGTTGAAGGCCGAGAGTCCGGGTATGTGGAAGGTTAGAGTAGCGTTTTTGATAGCCCCAGTTTTGCAGGTTCCGGGGCCGACCCTCTCCCAGACTAGCAGAAGCAATAAAGTAACCCTACAAAGACTACAGCTCTTTGAAACGGGGACCATATCCATATCAAGTCTCATGTTGGTTTGGTTGCGTAAAGATTGTTCGCAAGCAAGTTGTCCTCAGGCGATCCACCATAGCTGTACTGCAATCGGTCCCTATACAGTGCTTGTTTTCCACTCTTCGTGGCTGGTGGGACCATGTAAGAGCTTCGCGACTCAGGTTCTAGCTTGGAGTGAAGATGCTTGGGTATCAGGTTCTCTTTCGAGATTCCACCCTGGCTACGCGATAGCGGAATCGTCCTCCACGCTCTTGGCTAGGAGACTTACCTGAGTTGAAGTTGAAGGGCAAACATTTGCACCGAAGTATCGATTCCTGGAGGAAGTAGTTCGTAAAAGAGCAGCGGGGCATGGACGTACCTTCAATTACGGGCAAGAACTGCTGTGCTCATGGCCCAGACCCTTTTGCCCTGATCCCATTTGAATGAAGCGCAGCCACGGCTCCCATCCCAAGCCAATGCAAGACAAAGATACCTGAACGGACATGCTCCGCTGGCCATGCAAGAATGGGCTATCGCATTCTGGGCAGAAGCCTCCAGTTGCTGGAAAAAGGCAGGAGCTGTTAAGACCAAGGATTCTACAAAAAAGTTCCCACATGATGGCAAGGCTGTGCCTAGCTGTAAAGCTTCTAAGCGGGCGCGCTGCCTTCCGTAAGGGAATTGGACGCTTGTGTCTCCATTCAAAAGCGAGGGCTGAGCTGTTAGTTGATGGAGATCAGCAGGGTCTTGAAGCGGCAAGAGAGGCCATCGGACAGTTGCAAAGTGCGGGCTGGACAGTGCAGACAACCTTTTACGCAGCACCGGCAAGGGTCCAGAACAAGAAGTGGAAGGCCTTTTTTCAAGAACCCAACGTGTCGTTCATACCTGTACCTCGAAGCGCAGCTGGTGAGGCGAGCGATGTGGCCGTCGAAAGGGGTTTGCGACGGGCAGCTCAAGTTTCAGATGTTGGTTGCCTGGCGCTACTGACAGCGGACGTTGACTTTCTTGACGCAGTGCGAGAAGTGACTGATCGAGGCATTGATATGTTAGTGTTCGTGCCGCAGACACTGGGACATTGTTCATCACTTGTCATTTTCTTGGCTTCACCCTAATATTTGAAGGCGTGCTCGGCACCCAAGTATTGGATATTCCACGGCCTGATAGTCTACGTATACATTGATTCATTAGCAGTGGGGGCATTTATTCAAAGACTTTCAGATGGCTCTCTAAGACCCTTCTGAATCGTAATGCATTACAAACAAAAAATCAAACACCCCTGTTTCCTACTCCGTTCATGAATCAGGAAATACTGGAGATTCCTAATTGATTCAAGTACGCAATCTGTTTTTCAAGCGATTATATGCATAGATTCACTTATACGAGCAATAAGAGCCTAATAAAGAAGATCGCGGATTTAAACCAGATTTCCTTAAGATCGTTGCATATATACATATATACTCCCTTCCACTAGCTTGGCTAACAACAACAAAAAAAACAGTAAATAGAGGAGACCCTCAATTCTAGTCAGATTTTTCTGGGTCAGCTTGAAGCTACACTCTAGATTTGAGTTCGAAGCCCGCCCAAGGAGTTTGTAAAGTGGAGGTACATGCTAAAGCCTAAAGCTTCCGAGCCAGAACACAAAGGGCCGCACCTGAAACAGCAGCTGTCGAGCCCCATGTTTTGCAGTCAGTGTTGCCTGTTACGCTACAGGGAAAACCTGGGCCCACGGTATTTCTTACTGAGCACACTCGGCAGGCTCTGGAAATGTGACATGTGAAACGGTGCTGCAGCATGTTCAGAGAGAGGGAAGAAGGTTCAAGGATTTTGCCTGACTAATTTGCGTTCTTTCTCAGACGGGAAAGTCGTGAAAGAAAAGCAGACTTGAAGAGAGTGAGTAGCCGTCCGATGTTGTGGACATGTGGCTTGCTCAGCATTCTTAGAATCATGGGCTTCTACGCATGTGGGTGGTTGTCAAAATTATGGTCCCCTTTTGGATCCCTGTTATAATACGGCACCTAATATTTAGGGTACCCAAAAAGGGACCATAATTTTGACATACCCACATGTGAAAGACCTTGTTCGTGGACTAGGGATGCAACCTCCCCGTATACCCTCGATGCTAGGACATGAGCTCTTCAAGCCACGATGGCTTCGAGGTACATAGGGTAGCACATATAGACTAGTCCTCCTCCTACTACTCCTGCTCCTAGATCCTAAGCCTATTCCTCCTACTCCTATCTCATACCCCTACTCCTACTACTTTTCTTCTCGTTCCTACTCCTCCTCCTCCTGCTCCTGATCTTACTCTTACTCCTACTCCTCTTCCTCCTACTGCTACTTTTGCTGCTGCTATTGCTACTGCTGCTTTTTCTCCTACTCCTACTCCTGCTGCCGCTGCTGCAGGCAATAAAGCGTCTGGGAAACGGAAAAGACCCTAATCTTTCTTGACATTGTATTACAACCCCCCTGTGTTTAGGATTCCGTTTTTCATTTCCTGTCCACGTGATTGTTCACTACTCGGGTAGTATGCCTCCCCATGGGACGCCCATGGCTCAAAGCCAGGGCGGCAAAACAAGAAACCCCCCTGTTGTAGAACACCTCCTAATTCATTATTAGGCTGGCCCTTTCAAAAGTGGTTTTCCCTTTGGCAAGTGTTCTTCCAGGACATTAGGCCCTTGGAGAAACTCAATAGCATTCGGCGGGGTTGATAATAGAAGGAGGATATACTAAGCCCAACAAGGAATACAAAGTTACATTCTTTTACTGCGCGATAATTTCCAATCAAGAACCAGGACAGAGTTTTCAAGCATTCGACAATACCGGTCGGCTGGGGTGCAAGTGCGCCCTTTGCGCGATCCAAGCAAGTTTCAGAAGATCGGCCCCAAGATCAGGGCTATCCTCCACGAGCATGGACGTGGGAATGTGGCATTTGCTGCGCCATGGCCAACTTCCGTTGACAACCCGGTTCCGGAAGAGTTCTTGAAGTTGCTGGGTGGTTTGAACTACCGTAAAAAAGACACAGAATATGTTGCGCAGTCTATTGCCAAATTTGGCTTTGTGAACAAGCTGACCCCAATTACTGTCTTTCCGGCACAGATTGGGTGCAACTCGCTACGCAGGCTCGCCATGCGCACGACATATTGGGAACCTTACCGAGACAACCTCGCATTTTTCCTGCCCGTATCCAGTCCACCTAAACCCACATTTCAAAAAACAAAGAAGTATGGGACCATGCTTGCTAAGCAAGTTTATGACGGGGGCGGGCCATTCCTGATCCAAGATTCCGAAATGATGGTTGCGGAGGCCCTAACCAGAATGGGATACCTGGATGAGTTGTTCAATACGGACCTACCTGAGGCTTTGCTGACATTCACAAACATGCCCAGGAACAAGCTGGTTCTTCGCAAATACTGCAATGCTTTACCATACCCTACTGACACTGCTGCTGACGTGGAGCACAAGCTGAGAAGAGCATTTATGTCGCATGACACTTCTGGCAACTGGCGTGTAGCACCCAAAGATGCGGCGGTGCGTCGCAAGCTCTGCAAGATTGGCTTTCTGGCACAAGAAGTTGAGCCGAAAGCTGTGGTGTTGCAGGCGATGCGTGATTTCTCGCGGAGTCGAAATCTTGAGGAGATGTGCAGCTACAACGGCAACGTGTTCCAAATTCTGCGCTACATGGGCCGGTCTGATGCTTCTCAAACCGGGACCGTTGACTTCAGGAGGTAAGATGTTTCTTCGCATGCAGTAGATGGAACGAGAGGCAGTTCGGCGCCATTGCGAAGGAAATGGGAATCAGTGTCTAGTCAGTCGACAAATTGGCATTCCCGATACTGTCCTTTCAATTTAGAGTAATTAGGATTAGACCCCCCATTTGGTTATGGTTGGTCACCAGAGCTGCTATGTATTTTTGTTTCTTTCAAGTAAGTAGCATGAAAACACGACCCACCTTGGAACTTATAAAAGGAAGCGCTGGTTTGCAGTTGTATACTTCGCGCAGAAATTGTTAATGTCTTGTTTGGGGTGGAGTTGGGACGATCGTAAGGGTTGGCTCGAAAATTCATGGTCTTGGTTTCAGGGCTCATCCCAGATCTTGTGCTGCAAGCCTCGGAATTTCAAATCCCATGCGATGCAAGCTTCAAACGTTTGGAGATACCTGAACCCCCAAAGTATGTAGAATAACTGCCCTTTGGGCTATTTCCAGTGGTTTTGGGCTATGTTTTTACCTACTTCTGGGGTTCAGGTATAGACCTTAAAAAGGTTCAAGGCTTAGAGTGCAAGATTGTATGCTAGCTTGACGACACAAGTATGATGCAGTTCTGCACGAGAAAGCTTCTTGTAAAGAGGAGGGCGCAGCCAGAGCAACCACAGTGGTTCTAATTCACTCCTTCTCCAACACAGTCACACCCTTCTTCAAGTTGTCCTTAAGCCCTACACCCCACTTGGATAGTCTGTGATGACATTCATGGCTTTGAGATGAAGGGTTGCAGATTCAAAGGTTTAAGATTAAAGGGGCTAAGGTCAGGAGGTCAGGGTTTGGGTTTCTTCACTGCAAGGTTGAACTTTCGTGTTGAGGCTTTAGAGTTTAGGGTTTAAGGTTCAGGGTTTGGGGCTTAGGGTTCGAGGTTCAAGGTTTAGGGTTTCACAGCTTTGTTGGTTTTGTGGCTTGGTGAGGCGAAGGCTTCTCTTGGTTGATGCTCTCCTAGCGACCAGGTGTTTTGCCTAAAGGGTCCGCGTAGGAAAACTCAGTATATACTTAGAGCCCAGAAAGTTTCCCTTGTACTTACTTTGGGGCCCATGTATATGCTATAATTATCGCTACAGCTACATGGACCCCCAAACCCTAAACCCTAAGTATAGCTACAGCTACATGGACCCCTAAACCCTAAACCCTAATTATAGCTACAGCTACATGGACGCTTTGGGAAGCTTTCTGAATCACGAAGCTCTTGGTGCCCGCTTCACAGGCGGAGCCCAAGCTTCGAAAAGCACGCGAGGAGATTGAAATCATCAACAAGGACATGGTTTAAGGTTTAGGGTTTAGGGTTTAGGGTCGGGGCCTAGGGTGGGTTGAGGGTGGAGGTTCTGGGTGGGTGAGGCTTCAGGGTTGACACAGGCTTCCGAAGGTTTTTGTGGAGTTTAGCGCTCAGGAAACCACAGGGAGAATTCAGGGGCAAGTTGTGGACGGGCATCATTAAGCTGGAGCCTATATTGGGGTTATATTCGGGCTGTTTTGGGATACCAAAAATACAATGTAAACTACTATTTAGGGTTTAGGGTTAATGTAGTATTATAGGGGGAATTTAGGGATTGTACTGAACGTCTTTCTCTTCTCAGAGCTAGAGGCCCGATCCCTAACACCGTAGCCGATGTGAGCGGAACTTTTTGCGCGGATGGTCTAGCCCTCACTAGGGAGTAAGATATGGGGAGTTCTCAAAATTAGGGTCCCTTTTTGGTACCCCTAAATACAGGTGCCGTAATTTTGAGAATAACCAGTCATGCTGGTAAAGACATGCAAGAAGGAAGGGTCCACGCAGACCAAATTCACTTACGCACACTACTACCCTGGGCCCTATAAACTTTAAGCCCTAAACCCCAAGCCATTCTCCCCAATATATATCCTATCATCCCTATAGTATAGTAGTTTTCATTTTCTTTTCCATTAGCCCTAAACCCCAAACGCTAAGCCTGACCCCATGTCAATGAATCTCTCGGTACATCCCGTGGCCCTAAACCCTAAACCCTAAACCCTAAACCCAGCCCTCATTCCTCAGCATTTTCCCCCTTCTCTCAGCCCTTAACCTCGTGATCCCTGGGTCCAAAGCCGTCATTTTGAGCCCTTTCACACGGCTAAGGTTTAGGGTTTAGGGTTTAGGGTATTTCAACCCTGGCCGTTTAGGGTGTCGGGTTGCAGGGTTATGAGGGGTTTGGGGTACAGGGTTGAGGGTTTAGCGTGTGGGATAATTATTCTTCAGGCTCTTTCCTGAAACCCCGAAACCCTGAAACCCAAAACATCAGACGCTGATATCCTGAATTCCGAAACCTGGAACCCCAAGCGGCACCCTAAACCTGAAACCTTAAAATCCTGAAATTGAAACCCTAAACCCTAAACCCTCTCTCGAGGAGACCGAAGTTCTGAAAGCTCAGAAGGCGAGACACCAGGAGAAGTTGGAGGAGTACAATGCGCGCATCAAGGAGGTCAGGAAGGGTTGGGGTGCAAGGAATTTAGTTTAGGGTTCAGGGGTTCGGGGTGTAGGGGTGTTGGGTATGCAGGTTGGGAAGTGATCTTTGAAGTCAGAGATGGTCAGAGGTTAGGTGTAGGTATAGGGTCTGGGTGCCGGCCAAAAATAGATTCGAGAGGCCATTCACGCAAAGGCTACATCCACGAAGGCAAAGGTGGTGCCTGCTTCAGGGTTCAGGGCTTAGGTCTTAGGGTCCAGAGTGTGTGGTTTAAGGCTGAAGAATCAGGTAGGGTTCCGGTTTTAGATTTGAGGATGCCGGGTTTGAGGTTGAAGGCGCAGGGTTAGGGAGTGGGAAGAAGATTTATCCGACACAAGTGCTGTGATCCATGGTCTCCATCGCCACAGCTGCTGTTCCCTGTTTCGGAAACCCCTGAGGCCTAAACCCTACACACCATAAACCTTGAGCGCTAAGCTTTAAACCCTGCACCCCAGACTCTGAACCCCAAACCTTAAGGTAGGCCTAGCTGCTAGATGCGGTGATGTAGCAGCTTCTCAAACGAACCCCTACGATAATTCTTACGTAATCCCTAGAAGTCGGTACCAATTTTGGAGACATGTCTTTTCGTCATTTCTTGTTCTGCTCATGGTCATGAGGTTATGTAGGATTCGGGGTTTAGGGTTTGTTTTTGGGAAGCCCTCAAAATATGAGAGCCTATACTGTAAAAACTCCAAACAATAACCCCTAACGCCCCAATATGTGGAAGTCCTGAAGCCTACACACGCCTATGAATTTCCTATACATCCCTCTCTCTACCCCTCGTATAACCCGTATATAACCCTATGTAATCCGTGAAGGACTACCCAAGAATAGCACCGATTCCTGATTTTTCTCCAGCAACATCAGCTTGGAAAGCTACGCATTTTAGGGTTCAGGGCTTCTTCGGTTAAGGCTTCCCTAAACTCCAAAAGTATGTCGAATAATGGCCAGTAGGCTACTTTTAAGAGGTTTGGGCTTTGATTTTACCTACTTTTGGGATCCAGGTATGGCTGTAAAGGGCTCACAAGGGCTCAGTGTTTACGACTTTGGGATTTGGGTGCTAGGCCCGGAGGGTTAGCGCAGGGGAGGTTCCTGGCAACCGCGACCTTTTCAAGTGTCGAAGTGAAGCCAAAGCCCGGATAGGCCAAGAGGCCTGAAGCAGCAGGCCCACCCAGACCCCCAAAAGGATCTAAAAAATTGGATCCCCTAGAACCATAGGTGGAATTATATATAAGGACTATATAAGGGTTACAGTGGGTCTATATAGGGGATCTAATTTTTAGATCTTCCCAAGGGTCTGGGCACGGAAGGGTCGGCACCCGAGAGTTTTTTTTTTGTCGCAACTTTTAGAGCAGCGGTCCAGGCTCACAGAGGAGGACCCTTTGGAAAAAGAGGCCTTAGGAGCTGCTAGCGCGCACTCAAAGTCCCACACACAGTGCGACCATGGTGGCAGGGTACTGTGCTTAGTATAAGCCCAATATATACCCTAATCTTACCGCTATATGGGATAACTGGGGAACCTCACTTGGGTTGACCTGTGCCATCAAGGTCAAGGGGCATAAGCGCCACCCACCATCGTTGCTGGGCGGCCTAGGGACCTCCTTCGAACTTAGTTACCCCAACAGGCCCCACATGGACTACTGCCCAAATGCCTTCCAGACACAGTCAGAAGCCCAAAATCCTACGCTTTAAACCCAAATCAAGCCCCGCGGAAAAATCCTTGAAGGTGGAGCAAGAAGCCGAAAACAACCGAGACATCTACAAGGCTAAAAGGGCTTTCTACTTACAGTCTCGTGGCGGTTATGAGTGCAGGCTGTACCTGAAACCCAAAAGTATGCAAAATAATTGCCATTTGTGCTATTTTAAGGGATGTTGAGCCATTATGTTACTTGTTTTGGGGGGTCCAGGTAGGGGTTGGGGCTGAGACCTTAGATTTTCCGATAGTCTGTGGGGACCGAATGTTCAGGTTTTAGGGTTTAGGGTTCAGATTTTCAACATTATCTAAATGTTAAGTGGCAGGGATCTTGACTTAGGTTGGACGGTTGCAAGTCGAGTCGAGTTTGACAGCGTTTTTTGAACTTCTTCGTGTAGAAAATTCAATGGTGACCCCCGTGCCCATGTATCCCTAGGGCTCTTCAGGCCCCTCCTCGAAAAAGCTAGCTGCAATACGCTTAAAGCGCGGCCAGAGCTGTCAACACAGGATGTCTAGTCACCTGCTAGAAAAAGCTCCAAGCTACGTCGCCCCAAAGAAGAGTAAAATAATGGGCCAAAACATCTGAAAAGAGTCGCCTACCATTTTCCAAAACACTTGACTATAGCTATTGAGCTTTCTAAGGGTTCGTAAATAGCAGGGCTAATTATCATGAGCTCACCTGACCTCACCCCAATCATCGCCTTAATTAGCAACGGTCGCCGAGTCGCCTCATTTCAGGCTGTGGAAGTGTTATAAACAAGCATCCCCTCCAGGGCTCAATTGAGTAGTATTTTATTTGGGGATACTATGGTACCCAATATAGAGTAAGATTATATCCTCCTTTTGGGGTATAGTATCTTATATAAGGAACATAATCTTACTAGGTTTCACCACAAAAAAACGCTACTCAATTCTATTGAGTGTAGACCTATGGCATAAGCCGAGGGCATTGCTCAAGAAGAGAACCAGGCGATAAGTCATTACCGGCGACCCTTCAAACAATAATTTTAGCATGTCGACTTAGGGTGCCCTTAGGGACCCGATGATTTTTTTGGATCGTATCCGGAATACCTGGGTCCCTGTATGGGCATTCTAAGGATCATTTTTTGATATGCCCCGCATATTGTAGCACATGAGCTATAGTCTAAATTCCTTAAAGGGGGGTTATATAGGGGATTATATAGGGGACTATTATGGGGCTTATTGAGGGGGATACTAGGAATTTAAATTATAGCTCACATGGTGACTGGATTCAACATGCATCTACATTTTTTGTTTTGTTTTACCTACTTTTGGTGTTCAGGTTCGGAGCCTTAACCCTAAGCCCTAAACCCTCGACCCTAAACTGTGGACCCTATGGTAACCTGGATTTAGGGGTTTAGGGTTTAGGGGTTTCGGGTTCAGGATTTAGGCCCAAAATTAGGTGAACATATGGCACAAAATTCCAAAATATAGCCAGAAAGGCCATTATCATTATTCTACGTACTTTTGGAGTTCAGGTAGATCCATCAACGAATCTTGCAACGTGAGAAAAGCTCCACAATATCGCCAGAATGGCCATTATCATTATTCTACGTACTTTGGGGGTTCAGTCAGATCTATCAGCGCATCTTGCAACGTGAGAAACTGCATGACCTCTATGGTAGACAATGGTAGATTGTTCTGCATCGACCCTGCGCACGAGTATATGGGGGTTTTCTCAGAATCTTAGTAGTTTGGGGTCTATATTGGGGTCCCCCTATCTAGGGAAAGTTCTATATATGGAGTTTCAATAAACTTCGGAGGTGCTAGCAGAACTTCCCCATGGGTTGCATTCCAAAGCCTGCAGTAGTCTGCCTGCCATCCTTACATGACCGCTGCCATGCGTACATCCCCGCCCCGCTACTATCTTTTTGCTTCCTTTCTTATTGGGCTTATACAATTTTGCCTATACTTGAATACGCCCAACACGCGGAACAGTCAGTAGGAGGGGAGTTAAGGACCCATGAACCTCCTCAGCCTTGAAAGCCGAACCCTGAGCCCTACACCAACAACATTGAACCAAGGACCTCCTGAGCTGCAACACTCCCTTTACCCTCCCCACGAATGTGGAGCTCCTAAGGGTTTATCGAAAGACTACAAAAGCGCATTCAGCACAGCACTACAGAGTGGTTCCATGCTGACTAATTTGGGCCAGGCTACACGCTATACCATCCTCTAATCCCTATACAACCCTTATTCCTCAACAGCTGGAGCATCCCTGTGTAATTTCCCCCTTCAAAACTCTGCTGGGATTCCTTGCTGACAGGTCTATGAGTCCGAACACAATAAGATCAAAGACGATCCAGAGCGGATTCGTAAACAGGCCTTTGCCTCAGCCCTAAACCCTAAGCCCTACATCGAGATCTATTACTACGAAATAGAGCAGCTGTGGATGGTATTGTAGTAAAGACATCTACCACCTGTTGCGCTTCTTATTGAAAAGTATGAAGCAGCTGTGGGATCTCTTATAAGAAACAAGAGGGCCGTGTTTCTGTCCCAACGACGGTGTCTCCAATTCCGTGCCCGCGTTGGATCGGTGGTAATTCTTGTTCAGAGATATAGCACCTGTGGTATTTCTGATTAGGAAAACTGAAAAGTAGCGATTGCGGCACTTCGTTGTTTGCAGTATCTGTAGAGCAGCTGTGGTAGTTCTTATCCAGGCAGAGAGCAGTTGTGGTAGTTCTTATTCAGATGTAAAGCAGCTGTGGTATTTCTTATTCTTTCAAAACGACTATGGTACTTCTTACTCAGAAACAGGAGGGCGGTTTAGGGTTTGGGGTTCGTGTTGGTTTAGAGTTGCGGTTCAGGGGTTCAGGGGTTCAGGGTTTGGGGCTTGGATTTCAAACCCACACAGCGTGTAATGAAATCGAAGCTGAGCCCATCATTTGAGCTGTTTGTAGAGTCTTCAATGTCGTGTTAGATATTTGTTTCTGATATTGTTGATACTAAACATTCTGCATTACCTAATGCGCCATAGTACGATAATTCATAAGGTATAAGGCACCTAGGGTCATGCAGGAATTTTCAGTATCCACCGTATGGTAGCAAGTAGGGTGCTGACTTCGAGACTTCTAAAATGATCTGCATGGCCCGAAGTGGTATGACTTTTGAGGAAAGCTGTCGTGAAACAATCCTAGTCTCTAAACCAGACTCCAATCTAAGCCCTATAAAGGCGTGAAACTATATGAGCGCTTCAATCCCACAAAATGCAGTAGTTGATCTGCAGCGCTGAAAGACAGGGAGAGTCCCCGCACCCCAAGTTAACAGGCGAATGTTTCCCGAAATGCTAAAGCATACTGTTGCTGATCTCCCGGATCTTTGAAGTCCACCATGCGTCCCAAAATTGAAGCCCTGCACCGCGTGTCTTAAAATTGGGCCGCATGAGCTTTTCAAAAGAGAGGATCCTAGTATCTCGGGAGTATGCGGGCCATCCCTGTTTTCAAGTGCTCTTGTTGTTTCATATGAGCATCAGAACAAAATCTTCCCGCTCTTCGAGCGTCCATAAAAGTTGGCGGAGACTGGTGTATGTACGCAGAGGACACAATCATTAGATGGCTTTCTGGCATCTCATGTTGAACAGCAGTGAAGACAAACAGAACACTATCAATCGCAATTGGTGTCAGGTTGCCGCATGGGTCTGCCAATACTCCAGTCCAAAGGCAGATGTGCACAGATCTTCCTCAAATGGACACTGCCCAAGAAATGCCCTTAAGTTTCCATCGTAGGTCCTCTGAGGAGCCGTACTCTAGGCAAGCTTTTACATGGGGTTTCCGATAATTGGGGGAGCCTGTTTGGGGAAAGCTACGTAGGGACCGTACAGTGTACGAGGGGGTCCGCCGTCTGTGGAAACTCCCTAAGGTGCCAAACGATACACCCTAGACCCTCTGAATCCACAGAACCCCTGAATCCCAAATCCACATGCACCATCCTCATACGTTCAATGCAACATGTGTGGCTCGAGAGTCGAAGCATCCTATGCAGCAATGCTCCGTACTCTGCTGACAGGGGCTGTAGGTAGGGGTGTGTATTGTATTAATAGGTATGTACATATATATATACACATATACATATGCATTTACACATGTAAGGTAGTTGTTCCCGCTCCGCTGAAGCAAGTCTAGTGGGTGACTGGGCTGGCCTAAAAAGGATTGGAGCAAAGTCAAGGCCCCGTATGAGCCTTGAACCCTGCTACAGACGATTCATGTCAGCAAATAAGTGCAGGGGCCTAGGTCAACAGCGCGGAATCAGCTAGGCTTAGCAGAGCTATGGCGGTCCAATGAGCCGCGTAACCCTGCAGCCCATCCTCTGTCAACGCGTAATCTTGAAGCCCATGACCCAAAGGGTTGAGGGTTTAGGGAAGCTCAAGGCCGGCTAAACAAAATACCTACGCTACCCCGCTAGTACAGGCCCTACTGCCCCAACATCTTAAACGTTCCGCCTCGAACTTGCTGTGCCGATTTTCCCTGAACGCGCAGCTGCGATGACGACCAGGAGGCGTTTGGAATGAGACAGAGAGTAGGACCCTCATGTTCGCTGTTAGGGTTTAGGGTTGACGAGGTTTTCATTTCTTAGTATTCTCCTCCTATACTCTGAGAAGTTATGGGCACGCATGCTGCCTGTGACTGGGGACTTGATTTCGTCATGTGTGATCAGGGGTTTAGAGTTTAGGGTTTAGGGTCAGGTGTGATCAGGGATGCGTTCCATCATCTGTCATCATCATCACCAATATCACCAACGATGTATGAGCTATAGTCTAAGCCCCTTAAGTAGGGGAGTATAAGAGATGCTAGGAGTATAGATTATAGCTCATATAACCCTTAGCGCTCAAGTCCTACAAAAGATTGGCTTGGTATCCCAAATGCCATGCTGATTCTAGTGCTGGAACCTCAGACCCTAATAGGTGGACAATTGGACCCTTGGGGTCAGCCTAGCTGTACCATCTCCTCAAGACATTCTACAAAGTTTCAGATGTCCCGACGCCATTCCTGCCTGCCTATGCCCAATGGAAAACCCAAAACCCTTAACCCTTAACTTAACCTTTAACCCTAAACCCTAACCCCTAAACCCTGAGTCTTAAACCCTGAATCCTAAACCCTCAACCCTAAACCAACCTCAAGTCCTAGACCCCTAAAGCTGCAACCATTCAAACTCCATCTGCTGCGACCGACCACGACTGTTGCGAAAGTTGGCAGTAGGGGCTCATGATTCGGGTTTAAGGTTTAGGGTTTAGGATAGGGTTTCAGGTTGAGTGGGTTAGGATTATGGGCCTTTTGCCTTTTGAGTGGGATTCTGAAGCAGTTCAGCATGTGGACTTTCTGTAGAGCGCTGGAAAATAAGAGCCCCTACTCCCATCCTTCCGATCTTCTGCAGGAAGTCATGTCCAAACACTTCGCCACATCCTCCCAGCATTGAAACCTAATCATATGATCTATAGCCTAAACTCCCTAAAGGGGGATTGTATAGGGGACTATTATAGGGGTTATGAAGGGGGATGCTAGGAGTCTAGACTATGATTCATATTCCTTAAGCCCAAAACCCTTAATCCCCTAGCCAGGGAGCCTGCTCCCTAAACGTCAAGACCTGAATCCTAAAGATGAGAAATCAAACCAGCACACAGCAAGGTCCCTAGCCTTAGGGTTTAGGGTTTAGGGTTTCAGGGTTAGTGAAGATTTTCAGGCATTTGGGTGAGTTCCTCCTGATTTTGGAGCGGATAACAATGGATCCCTGTTTGTGGAAGCCCTGCAGCCTGAGCCTTAAAGGATCCCTAAATTAGGGTTTATAAGGTTTCAGGTTTAGGGTTTAGGGTTTAGCTTACCCTGAACCCTATAGAAACCCTAAAACGCTGAACCCTATACCCTATAAACTGCACACTGCTCAGATCTCAACAACACAATGAGCCACTCAATCTCTATACATTGTAAACCCTCAATTCCCTGCACAACCTAAACTCCGTGAAGGAAGGGGCTTCACGTGCTGCTTTCGAGCTTAGCAGGTCAGGAGCTTTGTTCTGCTCCTCGGTATTGCCAGATTAAAATTCGGGGCTGGCGGTGGGGGTATACAGGGAGATGTAGGGATATATACGTATATATACATATACATTTATAATTTCTATAGAGGGAGTCAGAGAGAGAGAGAGAGAGAGAGAGAAAGAGAGAGAGAGGGAGAGCGAGAGCGAGAGCGAGAGAAAGAGAGAAAGAGAGAGGGGGAGAGGCTGAGGGTTTGAGGGTTGAGGGTTTAAGGGCTTAGCGTTTGACAGTGTCCATGCATAAGTACTACGCGTTGTGGGGTTAGGGGTTGAGGGTTTAAGGTGCCCTATATTACCAATTAAGGAAGATTGAAGGATTGTCGCCGCTAGTATGGGAATCCGCTGTTCAAGAACAGGGGGTTTTGGTTTCTCCATAAGGGTATATAAGGATACGTGGGTTTCGAGTGTACACTCTGGGGTTAGAAGGGGGGTTCTGTTGCTCAGAAATCGTGGTGGTACGTATCATCTACGAAGTCTCAAATAGAACAAAATGATGTCGGGACTCATTCGGCTCCTACGTAGAATCGCTATGGTGTAGCCCTATAGAGCCCTGCATGATCCCAGTTTTCATTTTGACCATGAACCCTGAACCCTAGACCATGGTGATACCTTGAACCCAAGCAGTGTGCACACCTTCTACATACACCCCAAGACCTGGCCCGTCCGGGGCGTTCGGCAGTTGGGCTTGATTTAGGGTTTGGGGTTGGGGGTTAAGGGTGTAGGGGTATACCCTAAACCCTAAACCCTAAAATATAGCTCGAGTGTTTCATGTCTCAAGCTTAGGCATGTTTGTGTGTGGTCCCTGTTCGCGGTCGTTCCCTTAGTTGTTCCTGATTGTCTTGCCTAAGCCCAGACGCCCACAACCAGAGAACCCAACCCGGAACCCTAAGCCACCAAAGCGCGAGCCCCAAACTCTACCCTAAACCCTAAACCCTAATATCATAAAAACCCAAAATCCACACCGACCACTTGACCCAAAGCCCTAAACCCGAAGCCCCAAACCTGGGTTTAGGGTTTTGGGGCTTAGGAACCTAAACCGTAAACCCCGAGCCTAAAACCTCATCATTACCTTTGACTCGGGGCTCAGGTGGAAGTCCCAGAGGGTACAAAGAACTGCGACCTCAAGGACAGAATCTCGCGTTTAGTGGACTGCAAAAATGAGGAAAGTCAACGTCCAACACCGTTAACAATTAACGAGCGAAACAATGTGATCGTTCTACGTACATTTGCTTAGTGTTGACAGGCTCAGGCTCTTTTTGTTGCCAGGGGCCGCAACCTGTTTCCTGGGTCCTCTTGCTGATAGACTTGATAAACAACATCCTGCATACCTTCAGAACTGCGGTACTAGACTATACTTAGATTCATGCAGGGTTTTGTCCAAGAATTGTTTGTAAGGGCCCCTTCTTTCCAGTTGTTCGGGATATGTAAGGTGATGCAAGGCGCAACAGCAGGATGTCAGAAATTGACGAGTAGAAAGGGGGGGCCCCGTCTGTGGAAGTACTCAGTTGCAAGGTTTGGTGCAAGCAACAACGCTTTGCAATTGAAGCTTTCGCGTGTTTCAAGGTATGAAGGGTTTAGGGCTTAGGGCCCATGGCTTAGGGTTTAGGGCTTAGGGTTTTGTAGCACTGGCTCGAACCCCTGGGGCGGAATACGCCCTTTCTAGTTCTTTGTTGGGGCCAGAAATTGACTTCGCTGCCTTTGTGGCAAATTAATGGCTGACTTCCCTTGCTCCCTAAACCCTGATGTAGACCCGTGATTAATAAACTCCCTCCCCCTAGTAGGGATTTTCATAGGGATCCTAATCTTAGAAGGAAGGTGTTCATTAATCAGGGGTCTACACCCTAAACCGTAAACCCTAAATAGTAGGTTCCATGTTCTTTCCATTATCTCTATACAACCCTTATATAACCCTACATAACCCCTGCATTTATGGATTTATTAATCAGGGGTCTACATTAAGCAACCCTAAACCGTAAACTCTATCCTAAACCCTAAGCCCTAAACATAAAACCGCGTGAACCAGATCTAATCCCAAAAGCCTGCGTGCAGCCTGAAGCTTGCAAGGGTACCCTGCTACGCCAACATGGAACCCGCTTTGGAACAAAGGGGTTATATAGGGTTTAGGTGTAGGATTTAGGGTTAAGGATTTAGGGTTTAGGATCTAGGATTTAGGGTTTAGGGTCTAAACTCCTTAAAGGGGGTTTTATAGGGGAGTACTACTACAGGGTTTATTCAGGGGGGATACTAGGAGGGCTCGAGAAAACTCAGCGTAGATCGCTCGGTCCCCAGCTGCGTTAGGCAGCGATTTCCTCAGCCATTGCATCCTCGCCTACTTGGCACAGGCGCGCTCGTAAGAAGCGCTCTGCTGCCAGGCTCCGCTACCGCCAGGGCAGGCTCACCTGGAGAGACGGACTTCGACTTCTTCATCATCACGGTACTCCTCCGGGGCAATACCTGCGCCTCATGACATGGAGGCAAGCGAACAACAAGAGTGGAGGCCAGAAGGGAGAAAAAGGCGGCGCCAAGGGCAACGGAAGATGGCAGTACTGGCAAGGCTCATGGTCTCCATCGCAACAATCGCAATCCTCGGGTGGAGCTCCCTGGAGGAAGGGACATGGCAAGAGCCAAGCACTGAGCTTCCCCGGCTACAACGCGGCCAAGAAGGAGGAGCAGCACATTGCGGAGGTGACCACGCTCAAGGACAGAGAGGGCGATGGCTACGCTACGGCCCTTCAAAGGGCGATCAATCAGGTCCGCAAAGCCGAAGCAAGGACGCGCAAGGCGCAGTCAGACAAGAAAGTGTGGGCCACCCAGTGGACCAACTGGGTTGCGGAGCTGCGGCGCACGTATGCCAGAGAAAAAGGCCGCTACCAGGCTGCCATCACGCGCCTGGACCGGGAAATGGAGGAGGCAGTCCTGGAGCAGGAAGGGGCCAGGGCAGCCCTCAGAAAGGTGGCAACTGGCATGGAGGAGAGCACCTACATGGGTGCCAACGAGCATGTGGACCTTGGGGCGGACTTCGATGCCATCATGCAGGAAGAGCCGGAGCTGGAAGACCCGCAGGAGTCCAACGAGGATGCGGCATACGGAGCCTGGTCATGTGCCGACGGAGCCTTCTCTTGACCTTTGCATAGAACATTGGGCTGAGGTGCAGGCTTTTGTATCTTTGCGCTTCTTTGAGGTGGCAATTTTGCCTTTGGCGGCATGCGCCCTTGATTGCTCTGGACTGGGTCAGGGACTTTGCAAGCTAACCGTAAGAGTTAGGCAGCTGTCGTGGTCTTTGGATCGCTGCAATCAGTGAAAGTGTTTGCTTTCATCCATTGTGCACGCCTTCTTTGACTTTGATGTGCACATTTGGACCTGCCACATAGACATGGTACAAGGAGATTTTTTTTCCCTGCTTGTTTGCGTGGTGGCCCTTTGAATACACAGCGAGTACTTCTTTTGATTCAGTCTGTCGACGGGCATCATTCTGCCCTTGGGGTCTCAATGTGTGACAGTACTGATCATTTCATGTTTGCCTGGTCACTGGCTTCAAAGATTTCCTTCTGGAGCACTGTACTGGAGTGGATTGAGCACCTGGATATCGACGACATTTTTCTTGCATTACATGGTGATAGTGGGCCTTTGCAACTGGCTGGTCTCTGCGGTGTCTGCAGCGACCTTCAACGGCAAATTCGGCTGCCGGTTGTGCACATTCTCACCAATGTTTCTACGTTGATGTCTTGGAGCCTCGCGGAATGTGCGCCGCACATTCCTGAATTTTGTGCATATGTTCATTGGGTCCCCCTCTTGGGATCTATTTTGATGACATCTGTTGAGCACAATGCTGTTCCCTCTGGTGATAATTGGGTTCATCGGATTCAAGTTGTGCTGGAGCAGCTGTTTGAGGACTGTGTGTTGCGCATTTTGGAGCTGCTACATACATTGTTGTCCACTTTGAGTTTCTGGACTTCGGCTGTCTTCAGGTCCGGATGCCTGATCATGCTCAGTTATCTGGGACGTCTTCTTTTCTTCGGATTGCAGCTGAAAGGTGGACGGTGCAACTGTGACAATCTGCTGCAAGTTGGGAGGCGTGCCACCGAGCCAGCACCATGGCATCTTGGGGTCGGATTGTGTAGTTTCTCTCCAAGACTACAGACAAAACCTGCCCCTCGGCGCCAACGATCCAGATTGCCTCCAGCATACACTGCTGAGCTTTACTTCTTTCTCCTATTGCTTGCTACAGTTGTTCAGCCTGGAGCGGCTGCTAACTACAGACGTCCTCCTCCTCATCCGGCTGAGTTTCCGAGGCCGCCAGCATATCAGGATGCCGCTGGGGAGGAGAGAGGGCTGCTTGCAGATGGGAACGTTGCCCAGGACATACACCCCCACATTGGAGCAGCGCACCCACCACCCGAGGTCTTCGTGACGCGTGCTTACAAGCTACTGGGATTCGGGAGACAGCCTGAATATATCAGCTGCACCACCGCACGGACTGCGACGGCCCAGAGATGCCTTGAGCTCTTGGAACCTGACGTGGCAGTGGGTCGCACTGGAGGTCAAGGGGCCCTACATTTTCTGAGGGGGCCTCCGGTGACAGACGAGCTACATGCCCACTGGATCCCAGGCTGGGTGCATAGTGCTTTAGGCCGTGTTGTGGTGATAGACGCTTTTTTTGCTTGGCTACATTCCTTTTTCAGGATGGTATCGCTTCCTATCAGCGAGTCCATCGACTCATCCCCGAGTTGGAGGGCCAGGAGTTTTACATATTCATCCCATCCCAGGGTGGCGATCCTTTGGCTTTTGAGGGCTACCAGTCACGCATGATCATTGACCATGGCGATGTGATCCACCTCACGCCAGACCCTGTACCACCCCAGGCCATGCTCGACGTCCAATGGTCATTTGATCATTTCTCGGAATGGTCACTTTCGGGGTTTGCAGATGGCTATGATGAGCCAAGTGGTGCTACAAGTGTCCTTGTTCTCTCAACTGGTGAGAACTTTCTCATTGACGCTGTAGAAGGAGAGGCCGATGCTGCCCTTACCCAAAGGATCTGCGACGAGCTTGGTCTGCCCTTTGCTGGTTCCTCGATTGTTAGGCCTAGTGAGCCCTTTGAGAGGCCGATGTACAATCAACACTACTTGACTGACATTGTCTTCTTTCTGGATGTTCCTTTGGTTGCTCCTGAGTTGGTGATATTTATTGATGCAAGGCCTGTCCTTCAGACTTTCTCTGCTGCACATCTGCAGAGTCCGGTGATTCCGGTTGATTCAGCGGTTGACCTGCTTGGCATCCGTGTCGAGGCTATACAGGGCTATAGGCTTTGGTTAAAGGGCGGCCGAAAGCGACAGGACAATCTCATTGCCGAGCATGGAGACACCTTTGTTCTGAGACTTGAGGCGCAAGAGGTCGAATTTTCTTCCGACTATAGTTCTGACGAGTCGGGCATGGACTCTGATGGCGAGGACGACTTTGGGCGGGGTCCAGATTCTTCGGCTGCCCCTGGCGATGGTGCACCAGCAGAGTCACTGCCAATTCACCAACTTCAACAGGCCCGCCTGGACCTTTGCGGGAGGATGATGAGGCCCCGAGGCACCATATTGAGGAACTGCAGCAGGAGCACATGCGGAGAGATGCTGTTATGTGGAACCAAGCAGGTAGACAGGAAGCCTTTCGTGAAGGCAAGCTTGGGGGCACCTCCAACAGTTCATCTCTTGACTTTTCTCTGCGCACCTCACCTGCGTCGGGTCGTCGACGTCCATCGTCTGGAAGGACTTCAACTGTTCCAAGCACTGGTTTATGGCTCTTCGGAGTTACTCTGGCGGCGCAGGTTAAGACCCTACTTGCTGCTGGAGGAGCGGCGCATTCGATCGGCTTCCAGCTTGCTGGTGTATAGGACATCATCGACTTCGAGAGTGCGCCCTTTATGGTGGAGACATCCCTTCCTGTTCTGACATTCCCGGACAGACTGTTACTCCTGATCGGCTTCATATTGGAGTACTTGTCACTTTGCTTGAGGATGCAAAAGATGAGGGCTTCGTTGTGGTGTGTCAATTTGTTTCTGACCTCTGGGCAAATTGTGATGGCGGTACACCACCTTATAAGGGGCCTGTTTCGCTTTCTCTTGACAATGCCATTCCTTGTACCAGCTTTCAACAGGAGGTTCGTGAGCTTCGGGCTCTCTTGCCTGATTGGCGTCCGATTGAGTACCACAGTTGGCAGGATTGGCTGGATTGTGACCTACAATTTGTTCACAAGGAGTGTAGGGCATGCTCACCAGTCTGGGATTGGCTCACCGTCTTTCAATCATGGTACGATGCTCCTTTTTGCCCGGAAGCAGTCCATGTTTACACCGATGGTTCGGCTTGTAGTACGCACACCGAGCATACTGCGCCTGCGTCCTGGGCTTTCAATGTTTGGGCGCTTACAGCTACCAAACAGGCATACGCCTCTGGGGTAGCGGTACCAGCACATTCGCCCTATTTCCTGGGTGAAGGATGCTTTGACGGGAGAGCAGCTTGCACTTGCATGGGCTTTCAGCTGGACCATTGAGGCTTCTTGTGCCTTCCACAATGCTGTGTTCGTCTTCTATTTCGACAGTTTGACGGCCGGCCTCGGAGGCTTCGGGGACTTCAGGTTGCCTGTCAGTCATCAGACCTCGCAGCCCAGTGGTCTGTCTCGCAGCGTTGCCATACTGAGACAGTGTGCACAGGTCGTTTGCACAGTTGTGGGCCAGCATGTTCCCTCACACTCTGGCTTCGCTGGCAACGAGCTCGCGGACATACTTGCCAAATTTGCAGGCAAGAATCCCGTCCCTGATGAGTTGGCTGTCCGGCCAAGTTGGCCAAGTTTGGTCACGCGGCACAAACTGGCAGACTGGACCTGGCTGGCTTTGCGGAACCAGGCTGATTTGCCTGCACTTGGGGCTTTTGAGGCCGAAGCTGCCAGACTCTTTCAGACTGAGGCCAGCAGACCGTATACTTTCTTTGCGGACGCCGGGCGACTGTATACAGCCGGATGCTGACTTTCTTATGCTACACTCCTCTTGTGATCAGCATGGATGCTTTGGATGTGCACTCTGGTTGAGCAAGTCACTGCCAGTCATTGTTTCCGGTCGCCGAATGTCTACCTTCACCAAAGAGATTTGTACTGTTCTACTGGCTGAACCCAGATTGTTGATAGTGCAAGTTGACCTGCCAGACTTTCCTGTCACTTTTGTTTCAGCGCACGCACCCTATGACGGGCACAGATCATGTGAGGCTGAACAATTTTGGAAGAAAGTTGGTGGTGTGGTGGCCTCTAGACCTTCTGGTGCACAGCTTGTGGTGCTTGCTGACAGTAATGGGCATCTGGGGTCTGTGTGTTCCACGGCGGTTGGGTCAGAAGGCCTCGAGTGTGAGAATCGGGCAGGTGCAGCCTTCCATGATTTTCTGATCAGTTTTGGGCTCAGCTTGCCCTCCACATTCTCTGCCTCTCACCGCGGAGGGCACTGCACTTGGAAAGTCAACTCCGGGGCGGGTCACAGGCTTGATTACATTGCAGTTCCTGAGGAGTGGTTTACTGGGACGTTGGCTTCGCGAGTCTGGTACGATTTTGACCATGTTCACGATGTTGATGATCACCAGCCTGTTCTCCTTTTCTGTGAGCTTGCGCGCAACACCTCGTGCGTGCAGTTCAAGACTACTGCCAGGGCTCCCAGACCTCAGGCTAACACTGACCCTGGTCAGCTGCAATGTTTTCGCTACGCCGTTGAGGCCCTACCCAAGGTCGACTGGCATCTTGATGTGGACGCACACTATGCGGCCTTTGTTTGCAGCACTATTTGGTGCTGCTCTGCGCTTGGACCTGACAACAGGAAAAGCCTTGTAGACAGCGGCAAAGAGTTGCTTGGGTTGTTGCAAGGAGGATTCAGCAACCTCTCCAGCAAGCTGACTGAGATAAGTTGCCCTGTCCCTGCCAATGGCCTTCCTCAGGGCAGAGCGAAGTTTTTCAAGGCAGCCAATCGCAGAAGCAATACCAAAACGGCCACGTCGAAATGTCTCTTGCAAATACTGCAACTGCCGGGCAGTAGGCGCGGTGTGCCGCCACTGTATCCAAAAGGCAAAGAAACCAGCCAAAACACGTACTCGATTCAAGGCCGCTGTTTCAGAAGCCAGGAAGCGCCGAACATCCTTGCGGTGAGCAATGGCTGCAAGTGTATCCTCCGAGACAAAGGGCTTGCAACGCCTGCGGGGCGGCGCAGGTTGGACAAATTCAGACGGGGTTTCTGCCCCCTCCCTGCTGTTCTGCTCGAGGATGGGAGCAAGGCCAAGAATGTTGAGGAGCGCATGCAAAGATGGACTGAACATTTTGCCAGCCAAGAAGGTGGGCAGATTGTTGCTGAAAAGGAGTACGACCGTACTGTTAAGCCACAAGCGCCAAGCCCGGACAGTGTGCCGAACTTTGACATTCAATGTATCCCCACCCTTACAGACATTGAGCAGGACATCCTGCAGCTGCGCAGAGGCAAGGCGGCTGGCCCGGACTTGATCACGGCGGATATCTTGAAGCTTGATGTTCCCACTAGCTCCAGGAGGCTTTTGCCGATATTTGCTAAGGCTGCTCTTGCTTGCAGAGAACCGATTGTCTTCAAAGGCGGCTGCCTGATCACGCTGGCTAAGAAAGCCTATGCCAGCCTCAACTGTGCCGATTTCCGCAGTATTATCTTGTCCAGTGTGCCTGGCAAGCTCCTTCACCGCTCTTTGCGGCGCAGACTTCTTCCACCACTCAGCCAAGTGGCTTTGCCCTTACAAGCAGGAGCTATGCCGGGGGCCTCCCCAGAGCTTTTGGTCCTTTACCTGACGGCTTTTCAGAGGTGGGCACAGTCTACCCATCAAAAC
>CAJNIZ010045083.1:32354-54257 GCA_905231905.1 Symbiodinium pilosum
ACCTGACTAATTGTTGTTTTGTTGACAGCTAATTACTAGCAGTTTAATACTTGGAAAAGCAACGAAGCCCCAAACACAGCAAAACGATAAGGAGTAAAAAAAAACGTAAGGTTGAAGTTTATGAAGGATTCAATACGGGGTTTTTATACAACCCCATATGACTTTGTATAATCCGTATATAGCCCCAATGAAGCCCTTAGACTTAAACCCTAAACCCTAAAATGCGTTACTATCGACAGTAGTATTCCCCAAGACCTTTTCCTCATGGTCCAGCCCTCTGCGAGACTTTTGGCTGAGTGAGTCGGGGCTTAGGGCTTAGGATGCAGGGTTCAGGGTCTAGGATTTACGGTTCAGGATTTAGGATTTAGGGCTTGGGGCTCAGGATTTATTGGTTTAGGATATAGTTAGGGTTTAGGCTTTCGTGTTGTCTTGATCCAAAAAAGTTGCGCATCCTCAAGTTGGTAGTATTCTTCAGAGAGCCCGAAACCCTAAACCTCAATCCCTACACAAGCCCCTCATTTCAGTAGCAGGGCCTCTTCAGGGAGGGGGTAAGGACTGATCAAGGGGAAGGTTGCACAAGTAACTGCGCACTAAAGCGTTGAGGATTGCTTTTCATTCATTTTCAAAGCTTTGTGGCTTCAGAGTTCTCCGCTCCTCTTGCTGGTATCTGCAGCGTTCAAAGAGTGTTCAACAGAATGGGGAGAGGGGGGTGGGGGGGCGGCAATAGTTCTAACCACCTAGTCTAAGGGGATCCAGCCAGCCAAAAAAGACAATTCCAACAATCTCCAGCCCCCCATCTATAATTCAAATCTCAATCTCGCCACATAGGCCGCAGGGAGACTCATAAGTCTCGGAGCCCTAACGACATTCAGAGATGCATGATCTGAATAACGTGCTCTTTGACTCTTTGACACCTTGTCGTGTTGCTCTGCCACGCGGACGTGCCCACACACCTGTCGTGCTTTTCTGAAAGCTCGCATGTAAGGGCCCGGAAAATGCCATCTTATTGCTTTGGGCTGGAATTGGGGCTTCCTGGTTTCTCATAGGGATACCAATGAAGAAGATCTTGTTTTGGTTATCAGGTAAAATCACAAACATATTCAGCTGTGACCCAGTTCCGGGCTAGAACAAATTTCGGTATATCTTGGCACCCCCCCACCACCCTAAAATGAACGACCGACAGGGGCCCTACAAGGGGTACTATCCTTCCAAAGCGTGGTTCATATGAATGGGACTCCATGTTTGTCGGTAGAATTGCCTTCTACCTTCTTTGAGCTTGAGGATCCAAAGCTCGAAGCTCTGAACCCTAAACTCCGTCCACTGTGATTTAGCCTTCTCAGCATGCTCTTTGGCCAACAAGCCTAACTTCCTTCGCTCATAGGGGCATTTCCTGAAACTCTACAGTAGAGCCCAAGGCTTGCAAGCGTCAGGGGTTTAGCCTAAACCCTATAGTCCCCCTGAAGTAGATAGAATATGGCTTTGGTTACGTTGTAATAAAGTTCCCATATACCCCATGTTCTATCTACTCAAGGGGGGCTATAAGCCTAAACTAAGCCCTTAACCCTAAAACCCTTAACCCTGAACCCTTAAACCCAAAACCCCATAACCCATTAGAGTTTAGGGATTAGGACTGGCGATCTCAGTTTCAAGGCTCTTGGGATCCCACCGCAACATTGAACTGTTGCGGGATTTGGATATTAGGGATTAAAGATTGAACCCAGACCCGTGATCAATAAACCCCCTCCCCTAAATAGGGATTACAAGAGGGATCCTAATATTAAGGCCCTTAAAAGGAGGTGTTTTTAAATCATGGGTCTACATCAGGCTGTTTTGGGTGTGGTGATGGGATGTAGGGTTGAGTTATGGTTGGGGGCTTGGTAAGGGTTTGGGGTTTAGGGTTTCAGCTGAGGGTGGAAGGATTGGACTCTTGGATTTTCGGGCCCCTACACCAGGCGTGTAGAGGCTGATCTCCACAGCAGCATGCCGCAGGGAAAACAAATACTTGGACCTCCTACGTGCGCCAGGTAGTGAAACGTCCCCCAAAACCTCAAATCCAAATGATGGTTTCTTTGGCGGGGGTAGAGTAAGAATGGCTTTGTCCTGGTGATTTGCGGGAGGTCTCGCAAATTGAAGTACCCTTCAAGACCCATGGGATACATGGACATTCTTAGCAGGTTAGGAATTATGTAGGATGATTTGGGGTAACGCCCCGATCGTGGCAAGTGATTCTGCTGGGGCTTGATTCTCATCCAATCCTCGAGGGGGTCAGGTTCTCTCAACGGCTCTGAAGTTCCAAAGCGGCTAAGCAGGTTTAGGGCTTAGGGTTTAGGGTTATGTTGGGGATATACGTATATATACATATATATATATATAGGGGTTATATTGGGGATATATGGGGATTGTATTGGGATAATGGAAAATGGAAGCTACTATTTAGGGTTTAGGGTCTAGCTTCACCCCTAACCATGCTTTAGCTTTGTTTTAGTTTGGTTTGCACTGCGCAGTCAGCCGAATGCGACTGACTACATTACATGCAGTAGCAAAACTTGCACTTGAACAAGGGCATATGCTAAATCTAGTTCGAAGGCCCGGACTTTTAGATGCTTATACTGGCACTTGCGTAATGAGTGATCAGAGATGTGCCCGCGGCATCGTTCAACGCCTACGCCGCTGTACTCTGTTTTCCCACCCCAATACCATCAAACCTAAATCGACCTACCAATGATTATTGGGGTACGAAGGAATGGGTTATAAGGGAATGCAAAGGAACTACTACCATCGGGATCCGTGCCCTCATGCCACCTAGCAGCAGTTGGTCTAGTCCTCACGCTCTAAACTAGACCCTGAACCCTAAACCCTGAGCCCTAAACCCTAAGCCATGCACTGAACCCTTAATCGCTGCTGCAGACCCTATAGGTCGTAGGATGACTTCCACAAATTAAGAAGTGTACCAAGTTGTTCTAACAACAATTTTAGCCTAAACCCTATAAATCCTAAGTGCTAAATCCTCCCTACACTCCCAATCCGGAAATCTAAGCCTTACCTAGCCCAGGCCGAGAAGTTTGAGAATGCTGTGCGTGCGCTCATGGAGGCTTCGCTTGCCCCTTGCGGCAGCCCACTTTAAGTTTGAGCCCTTGTATTTTTCGCATCAGCCAGTGCGGTGAGATTGAAATAGGGAGGAGTTGAACGTTCATGGGTCCTTGTCAGCTGGGTGAACCCAGTATTTATAACCACCAGGAAGGAATTGACCTAATCTAGTGATTCACGAGCCCACTTCTAAACCACCCATGACCCTTCCCTCGACCCTCCATCCTCGTTTTAAGGGCCTCAATATTCGGAGCCCGATTATTTATAATCCCTAATAAAGGGACGGGGCTTATTAATCAGGACCCCTAACCCTAAACCTTAAACCCTATACCCTAAATACTCAACCCAAATGTGGAGGGTGAAATTATTTCGGAATCCTGTAGGCTCTTAAAGAAGAAGGAATACATTCTGCATGATACTCGAAGAGGGTCATATAGGGGATATATTGGGATACAGGAAAAGAAAATGGAAACTCTATTTAGGGTTTAGGGTTGAACATTTTTAAGAATCGGATGCTTGATCAACTACCATGTCGGCCCTTTGCCTTTTTGCGGAGGTTCTGGTGGCATCAAGTCTATGTGTCTCACATGAGAGTTGTTCTACAAGGTCCTTGTCAAGGAGGGGGTGTTGCGACTTCACTTCCTTCAAAGAGAGTCCTACTTCAAAAGGGAAGCGACATCATGGTAATTTTTTAGGACAGGTATTCAGAACAACTACCATATGCACAGATTACATGTAGGGATCACAGGGTATGGGGCTCACATTCGAGGCCCATGGTTCTAATCTCAGAGAGAATCAAACGCCCACCCATGCATTCCTGGCAGGCTCAGAAAGAGAAAGTGGCTGCAATAGAGGCGGCTGAGTATTTTGGTTGAGGGCTTGGGTTTGTGGTTTGGGACCCTGATTTTTTTGGGGGGGGCGGGTGCGGTAGGGTGGGGTAGGGGGTGTCGCCAACGTGCTAGGTGCTAAGGGTCCAAGATTCTGTGTTTTGGGCATCAGTGCTGAAGATTGTTATATGAGTGTTACAATGGGTTATATGAAGTTATATGGGCAATAATGAGGTTCGAGGAATATTGTACCCCAATGATAGAGATTCAAATGGAACACAAAATAGATAATGAGGCTGAATCTGGGATTTATACAGTTCTTTCTTTTCTGTGGATGCTATCATCATGCCAAGAAATCAAGGGGGTTGCAGACATGGATCCAAAATTCTAGTTTCCCTTGAGGTGGCGGACGAATAAACGGGTATAGGGCTGAGGGTTAAGGGCCCTAAACCTTAAATCTACCTGAACCACCAAAATAGGTAAAAATTATAGCCCCAAACCTCTAGAAATAGCCCAAAAGGCCTTATTCTACATACTTTTGGGGTTCAGGTAAAGGTCATTATTATACATGTTGGGTAGGGTTGAGGGAATTCAGAGTTCTGTTTCGAGGGCTTGCAGGGACGCGAAGTGGAGATCTGATCCATCCGGAATCAGGAAAGCTCAATCATGTAGCCTAGGGTTTGGGGTTTAGGGTTTAGGGATCCCCAATATTAAATTTTCCCAATGTATTATAGTATGCCACATAATTGGAGTATTTAACTTTTTTGGCGGGGGTATGGGGGGTTTCATATTAGGGGGAAGGGATTAGCCAGAGAGAAAGGCACCCAAGGCATACAGGGGGCGACACACAGAACCTTCTAGATGAATTGAGATTTCACCAATGTCTTGCAACGTGGTGTCATGGGGTCCGGAGCTACGACTCCCGTACGGGAGGTTTGAACGTAGAGGTTGCTCACCATTCTGGTTCGCGGTTTGGGGGTGTCCTTATAACAAGGTTTCTACATCGTGCCGCTGGCGTGATAGACCTGGCTGCTAAGCAGGCAGCATACTTGAATACTGGGACTGGGAAGCCTAAAACCTCGTGGGTCTCTCCCAGAGCCCTCTAAACCTCAGCGTTTTGGGCTTAGTGTTCTGAACCCTAAACAGTAGCCTTGGTCCCGCATCCTCTTCCTCACTCCCTGAAGTCCCTGAATATTGTTCAGTTCTGAAACCTTTTCCGAGACCTGACTTCCTAGCTAGCCCAGCACTGAACAAAGGACCTTGATTCCCTAGCACCCACAGTCATCAGTTAAACTCAAAGCGTACTGACACGGTCCGAAGATCCGAGCATTTTTTGATTCAGAGTTTGGGCTCACCCTACACCCGAAACCTTGAGGATAATCAAGGGTGGGCATAGGGGTCCCTCTTAGTAGTTTAGCGTCGTCCCTATTCTATTCCCTAATAAGGAACCCATGTCCAGCAATTAGAGGCGCATACTTCAATGTAACTTCCTAAATAGTTGATGTGAGCTATAGTCTAAACTCCTAAGAGGGGGTTATATAGGGTAGTTTTTGGGGGATACCAGGAGTTTAGACTATAGTTCATGTCATTAGCCGTTCAGAACCTCTATCTAACTCCACCGTAATCTTTGCCACACGCAAATTGGAATTTGTGTGGTCCGTACACTTCCTATACAATCCCACACAGAACCCTTGCGCAATCCTAACTTCCCATGCATGTTCTATTCATGTTTGTTCTTTTTGTTTCCATTTATGGTCTCCAAACCCCACACATCCCACAAGTACTCGTTAAGAACCCCAGGCCCCCCGTTCCAATCATCATGGTATTTGGGTGGAGGGCGATGTAAGGTTGGGGTGTAAGGAGATACATCCTTTTTCTGTATGTATACATATAATATATATATATGCACGCACGATATGTAGTATCCTTGATTCAATCCGGCTTTGGACAAAACAGCCCCGAACAACGCCTCCTTTACGACAACGCCTCCGTTACGCACCCCTAGCTTCCCGTCAAATGATCTATCAGGCACACATCAAACCCTAAACCACTAATTCCCAAACGACCCTCATTCCCTAAGCCCTAAACCCCTAAACCCTTAACCCCCAAACCCTGAACCTGACAGTACTTGCCGGGGGAGTCTTGGAGGCAGCGAACGAGCAGGCGAGGGAGATCAATCGCGAAGCCAAGGAACTGGATGAGTCCAGGCATCCCGGGACACAAAGGGTTTTTGGGATTCATACAGGCACTTCCAGGCAAATACGGCGGTATATGGGCTTCAGGGAAATAATTGGGACTTGTCGAAATGGGGGGGCGCCTTTGCTGACGCCAGGTGTCCAGAATTATTCGACACAAATCTGTTGAAGCTGTCTGATCTACAACCCATCGCACTATTACAGGGGCACCTAGGCTTCTGGGGAAGATATGTGGTTCTAGGGTATTTGACAGCTGGGATTATATGAGATTTCTTTGAGTGCTGGTTTCGACCTACAGGAACCACGGGTTTGAGGTGGTTCCTAGCTGTCTGTGCTCATGTGGGCGCCCACAAAGAAGTGGAGTTCAGATTGGTTCAGAGGTTGTAGCAATAGAGCCCAAACCATGAGCACTGGGCCTCATTGGAGTCGTTTAGGGTTGAATTAGGAGGGGCCCTGGCTCTAGGAAGGGTTTGGCTGAGCCTAAACCCTTAAGCCCTAAACCCTGCTTCCGGAACCTCAGGGCCAAGAAGCAGATGCGGCACGAGTTGATGAAAGAGAGCGCCAAAATCACGGATCAGTCCTGCGAGGACGAGCTTTGGGTTTATGGGTTCAGGGTTTAGGGTGCAGACACTCAGGGTTTTAGGGTTTCGCGGGTTTGGGGTTTATAGGGGTTCGGGTGATAGACTAACATAGAATGGAGAACAATGAGAAACCAGTGACAATCTGGGTGTATACCCTACACCCCAAACCCTAATCTAGTTTGCGGTTCAACTCTAAGGACCATGGGTCGTCTCGCGTGGAGTTATAAGGTCCCTAGGAGCCTAGGAGCATGAAAACCGCTGCCCCAATTAGAAGCCCTACACCCAGCTACCCATGATCCTTCCCGTCAGCTTAATGTTAACAGCACAGATCAAGCCTGCGTACATAGGTCCTGTTTACTCAAACGGCTCCTGTCTACTGTGCAGTCTCCAAATCCGGCGGGGTGCCCTAAACCCTACTGTAAACCCTAAATGCCAAACCCTTGAAACCCTAAACTCTAGGATTTCTCATAGGCTTCATGCCCCTGAAGGGCCCTATCAAGACTGCTGCAAAGGGGGCTGCGCATATGGGTTTCCATGTTTGTTTGGGTGAGGGTAGCCCTCATGATTGTGGTCAAGCCCCCAAAATTCATATTCCTCCACCAGATTCTAGGGTTGTCTTAAGGACATTACAGTTTTGGGATTTAGGAGTCCAGGAGTTCAAGCCCAAACTCTCAGCCATCTAGGAGTTTCTAAGCAAATCCGGGGCTTCAAGTCAAGTCCGTAAACTATATCTGTTTTGGCCCGAAGATACATCTAGACATGTATATATACATATGTACATTACCTAATTTGAACTCTTTGGATCCTGGAGCCCTGAACCAAAAGCTTGGGGTCCCCCTATATACCCTCACCCGGCATATGATAGTTGTAATTGTAAAGACGCACCGCCCCTAAACCCTAAACCCCTAAACCCTAAACCCCAAAAAGGATTAGGCCTAGACCCTGAATACCAACCTTAAGCCTGGTCGTAAGGACACCAAGAAGAAGCTAGAGAAGGAGAGTGCAGCGCTTCAGGAACTGGTGCTGCACCCAGCTGGGAGCTTTTAGAGAGACAGGGTTTAGGGTTTAGGAATAGGCATAGTGGTGCATCTATATGTTACATATTTACATGTCATAGGGTTAGCGGATTAGGTTTTAGGGCTGAGGGTTTCTCAATTGAAAGGGGGGGTTTGATAGAGGGCCCTTACAATAAGGGTTATAGTAGCTGGGCATCTATGTGGGAGCTGTTCATTTACCTAAACCCTAAACCCTAAACCCCTAAAACTTCCAGGAGGTTCTGAGGATTGGGGTTGGGGGTTGGAAAAGAAATCCAGGGGGATGCTAGGAGACTACAGGGAGAGTCTATAGTTGCCTAGAGTTGAGGAGTTGGGGCTTTAGGGTTTTAGGGCTTCCAGTGTTTAGGGCTTTAGGGTTTAGGGACACTATACAGAGAACTTGTCAAACGGTCCCCATGTGTTCTGCAAACATGCCCCTGGGGCGCAAAGGGTACCCTGCAGCTCCTTACCCTTTCCAGCTTTCCTCATTTGTAAGTGTCTCGCCAGAAACCCGCAGCCGTAAAGAACAAGTCCACTGCAAGGAGTTGACGGTGTTTGTCTCCAAAAAAAGGTAGCAATACAGGGGCCATTGTACGGGAACCTAAGCCCGGAACAGTAGTTTCCCTTTCCATTATGCTAATCTATGACCTCATGCGGCACTCAAACAAACTCCATTCCCCGAATCCTGTCTGCCAAATCTTGCGAGCCCGAAAGACGGTTCCCTTGAATCCTATCTGGACCCCCGAGGTATGTGGCAAAGTGTCTTTTTGTGACTTGTTGGGACTTGGGCTATCATTGAACCTAAACCCAAACTCTAAACCTTAGTTTTGGGGACCAGGTAAACCCTAACCCCTACAGCCTAAACTCTGAACCCTAAACCCAAACCCTACCACCCTCAACGCTGAATCCTCAAACCCTAAACCCAAACCCTGAAATCCTAAACCCCTAACTCCTAACCTTTAAAACCCTAAACCCTAAACCCAAATCCCCAGTTCTCAATCCCCCCCACATGCGACATATCCGCGCCCAGACTTTGAAGCGTGCGAAGATTGATAAAGAGCTAGAGGAGCTAAACGCCTGGGTCCTGGAGCAGTATATCTTCGGAGGGCCCCCCACCCTGTAATAGTGGTATAATAGGAATACAAGAGGACCCGAATATAATCCCCATTATCCCCTATAGTCACTATTACTGGGTGGGGGGTCCACCTGATCCCCTTAGGGCTGGCTTTATAGGGTATATACTGGGGTATACTGGGATAATGGAAAAGACAATGGAAGCTGCAATTTAGGGTGTAGTGTTTAGGGTGTTAGGATTTAGAGTTTAGGGCTTAGGGTTTAGGGTTCAGGGTTGAGAGATCAGTGTTCAAGATCGAGGCAGTTTAGGGCTTGGGGTTTTTCGACCTGTATTGTCCCTAAACCCCTAAACCCTAAACCCTAAACCCCTAAACCCCTCAATCCTAAACCCTAAGCCCTAAACCCTAAACCCTAGGGTAGCATGGGCTTGACTTCCTCCGAAGGACTCTTCAGGTGCTACGGGGTTTGGAAACTACCCCTAAGGGTCCAAGGACCCAAATAATAGGGTCCCTTTAAAGGGGTTATAGGGGGCTATACAGGGATATAAGGGGACTATATAAGGGTCCAAGGACCCAAATAACAGGGTTTTAGGGCCCAAATACCATTAAAGCTATGGTATTTGGGCCTTAAAACCCTATTATTTGGGTCCTTGCACCCTTAGGGTACATCATTTCCACCCGGACATTTGGAATGTACGAGGTTACATACCTGTAGGATCCCTTCAGGCGAAAAATGTTTGGTTGTGGGTTTGGGCTTCTTGAGAATTTATACATTATGAAAAGGTTATAGTCCCCCTTAAGTAGGTAGAATATGGCTTTGGGTATATTTTAATAAGATCCCCATATACCCCATATTCTATCTACTTAAGGGGGACTATAGGGGTTTAGGGTTCCGTGCTCTATTGCCCAGGGCTTAGGAGTTGATAGTTAGAGTTAAGGGGTACAAGGTTGGAGGTCTGCCATACGAAGGATCCACTTATTCCCACCATGAACTCCCAGGAAATGCACGAGGCTGGAAAATTTCCAAAGTACATCTTTTTTCTTGTATAGCAATATAGAGTAAGATGCACCATAACTCCATAACGCTTTCTGATTTTCAGGCCCCTGCATATCAATCCCATGTACGTCCGACATAAACTCAACTACCATTTCACAGTGCATGCGCTTCTCCATCTGATTCTCCATGGAAAGCCCTAAGCCGCAAACCCTACAGTAGCTTGCGTTTCATTGTCCATTATCGTTCCCATGTGGTTCTCCATCATTGTATTTCTCTCGGCCCCTAAACCCTTAAGCTTAAACCCTTGCATCCTCCTCTTGTCTTCCTGCGGTCGATTCGAGGTCAAAAGCAGGCATAGGGCTCAATGTTTGGAATGGATGGTTTTGGAATTGCGGGTTTCCCAAAATGAGGGGTCCCCATAATAAGGATCATAGTTTTTTGGGGTCTATATTCGGGCTCACTTACTTTGGAAAAAACTACCATTTAGGGCTTACATATGGCTTGGAGTTGAGGGTGTGGTGTAGGGGCTTAGGTCTACATACATGTAACTAAGCCCCATATACTTTTATCTCAGCTCATACTACTCACAATAATTTGGTCAGGGTAGGGCTGTTAACTAAACATCAGTTGACACTTTTGAGAAGGCATGTACGGTCAACGTATATTGCGAAATGCCTCTTTTGCCTAAAAGCGGCAATTCAATCATTATTTATCACCCTAAGCCGTGAAGCCTAAACCTTAAACCCTACATCCTAAACCCTCAACCACATTTTTTCAGCTCTTGTAGCTTGAATGAGTTCTAGCCCAGCTTTAAGGTGTCACGATGAAATGGATGCAGCCATGGTGGGTGGTTCTGAAGCATTTCGGGCAGATTTCTTGCCAAGGTTCTCATCTAGAAAAACCAGGCGTGTCCTGGGTTTAGGGTTTAGGGGTTGGGTTTAAGGTTTAGGGCTTAGGGGTTCGGGCAACTGGTCCGAGAATGTGAATGTAACATCGGCTTCCGAGCTAGCAGAAGCAACCACAGGGTGATCCCAGGAGCATTGAGAAGCCGACAAACTGCAATTGTCGGATAGACACCATGTTTTCCTTGAACTCTAAGCTTTATCGTATGAGCTGATAAAGTCTGGAAAATATGGGCGCTTAGCCTCGTTATGAGGGCTTTGCTGTAAGGGCCAGGGAGAGGAAAAGCAGGCGTATAGGGATTCCTGGATTAAGGCCCACATTCCAGTGGCCAAAGGTCTTGGTTCAGACCTTGAAGTCTGAAATCCTCCTGTAACCCCAGTTACGTACAATTCAGTATTTACCTCTTAATCAGTAGGTATACCCCATAAAACTATAGGTAATTGTGGTCAGAGATTAACTTTAGATAAGCTGGAAACCGAAACACCCTAAACCCTAAACCCTAAACCCTGAGGCTCACAATCGGCATGCTCAGCAGGAGGTTGCGTCAAGCTGCGGTTGAGCAGGGTCTGGCTCAAGGTTCAAGGTTTGGCGGTTTAGGGTTTAGGGTTTAGGGCCTTCTGCGCCCGGAACGGTTTCTAGATGGATATCTCCGAGCCTGGCAGTTTGTATTTGGGCACTTGGACCCGTGAGGGAGTTGGGGATTTGGCATGCAGCAAAGATGCAGGACTCAACGTCATACATGGATGTAGGAGCAGGGGGATATGAAGGGATTTGAGAGTTGAGGCTTTGCATGGTAGGATTGTGGAGGCAAATCAGCTTTTTGGGGGAGTTCAAGCTAAGGATTGGCAAGCCTGAACCCTAAACCCTGGACCATAAACCCCGTGCCAGACCGTATCTCCCAAGCCTGCCCCTTCCTCTCGGGGTCCTGGTCAAGAGACAGTGTAGGGAACTAGGAAACGAATCCCTAAGTTTACGGTCTAGGGTTTAGCTTTGGGGTTCTACACCCACACACCCCCTACTGGCTCCTAGTCCCCACGTTCCAAAATCCCGAGCCCAAATGCCACCAAGAAACGTGTAACCCATCCCCTCGAAAGCTTCAGGGATAAATGAAACTGGGCTGCTGCCTTACCCGTTCCCTAAGATCAACTAGTCCCTTGAAGGTCGAAAGGTAGGGCGGTGCAGAACTGCTTGATGATGTGGGGCATGTTTGACATTATTAATGAGGGGGGTTAGGGAGTGGTAGGCCTTTCTATGTTAGGAAGGTGCTTAGCTAAAACGGAGAAGTCTTGGGAGACAGTTTCTGTTGTTGTCCATGTTTAGCTGTGGGATCTTAGGCCTAAATTCTTGCTTCGAAGCCCAGAATATCATCAGCCGTCCTGCGGGTAACTAATCTTTGGAACCTTTTAAATCGGGGTAATACAAAACCCAATTGTATCCGAAAGGTTAGTCATCTGCAGAAGCCCAAAACCGGACACCTACGTACAAAGCCGGGTCGCTTTTAAGGAATTTAAATTCCGTTGGTATAATAAGGCCACCCTAGAATTTAGTGTAACTATACCCATATTGTGGTAACTAAATTTCAGTTCCTTGACAGCAACCCAAAAAAGAGCTTAGGTGTGAAATCGTGATCTTGGCCCAGGTAGGGTGTAGGGTTCAGGAAGGTATTGACAGGACCTTTTCGGGCACCCTGACTAGTTCGTCATCGAACCACTTTGACGTTTTGTGCTGGGCCTACAAGAAGTGTATTCTGGGGCTATATCAGAGCTCTGACTCAGTGAAGGAAGTGACATGCACGGTCTAGGTACAATAGCCATTACCTAAACCCCAAAAGTATGTAAAATAATAGCCCTAAACCCCCAAAAATAGCCATAAAGGCCATTATTTCACATACTTTTGGGGGTTCAGGTAGTCTACAGCCAGCAAGGCTAGGCATAGCCCAGTTAAGAGTGGAAAGACTTAGGCTTCATTTGCGGTGCGGCGCCCTCTTTGTTCGCCTTGCAGGTTACCACCTTGCAGAAACAGCTTGCTACCCAGCGCCCGCGGTTATGTAGGGGGGTTTCAGCTGAAAAGTTTGGAGCTTTTTGCCTAGGAATTCTTCGGTGTTTTCCAAAAATGAGGCGTCGGTTTTCGGGTGGTTGATAGAAGCACGAAAGTCTTCTGTTGGGTTATATGAAGAGTACCCCTATAAATGCATTGATTTTGAGAGAATACCATACAGTAAGCCTTAATCATGAAGGGCACGTTGGTGTCAACCGTAGTCCCTGGCCAAATGTTGGGTTTTGGTTGCCCCATGTCTGACAGGCCGTATTACATTAGGGACCCAGAAGGGGACCATACTTTTGCCAGCCTATACCATCGGGGAATGACGGGCGGGTATAGGGATCCTTTCCTCTGTTCATTGCCTATCCGGTTATTCTACATCCTTTCCTTCCGCGTTGATGTTGAATATTGGTCGGACCACATGGTGGGCTCTGATTGAGAAACCTGAAAACAGGTTCAGGGCTCATGGCTTAAGGAAGTATATTCCTGATATGGAGTTTCTCACAACTATGTCTACAGACTCCTTAGAAGGACTCCTGCAATTTCCTGCGGTCACGAAAAGCACTCAAATTTTGAGACCTGACATTTGAGGCACCCCATGCTGCTTAGAACCAAAAAATCTTGACGTGCAAAGCATCTGAGAAGCACATGGCAACCGTAAAGCATCGTAAAGCCCAAAACCTTGTTGGGAAGGGGGTTAAACTTTGGGAGGGGCTGGGTTGAAGAACCTAGCTGACATGGAACCCCCCTTGCTAGAAGATCGCCATCAGGGAGAGAATTCAGACGGGGCTCCACATGTGCCTTTCGGGAGGGTAGGATCCTGATGCAGCTGCTCACTCAGCGCAGGCTCTGCGCAACAAGACGAAAAGTAGCACGAAGGAGCCTTGCTTCAGATGGACCGTTGCATCCCCTAAATCCTTCACACCATCCTAAGCCCTGCACGCTATACACCCGCCCTGAACCCAGAACCCCCCTAAACCCTAAACCCAGAACCCAAAACCCTAAACCCTAAACCCTCTACAAAGGGCCACCTCCTACCAAGGCTGGAGCGGATGAAGAGAAGATACCGGCAGACGCTGTCTCGTGGTTGCCTCAACGCCTCCGTAGTACCCAAGAGTCATGGGTTTAGGGTTTAGGGTATTGTATGAGCTATAGTCTAAACTCCTTAATGGGGGTTATATACGGGATCATATTAGGGGACTACTATAGAGGTTATTAAGGGGATACTAGGAGTTTAGACTATAGCTTGTATGGAAGAGACCCTAATGTAGACCATGATTCATATGTGTATATTGGGGTTCTATAGGGGTAATGGAACAGAAAATGGAAACTACTATTTAGGGTTTAGGGTTTAGGGCTCTAATGTAGACCCATGATTAATAACCCCCCTCCTTTTAAGGGCCTAAATTTAGGATCCCTAGTATAATCCCTATTAAGGGGAGGGTTTATTAATCAGGGGTTTGGGTTAGTCGTAAGCATCTTGGGCCTGTCTTTGTGGATGTATGGTTCAGGGTTTAGGTCTAGGGTTCAGGGGCTTAGATTGTAGGGTGATGGGCTGCAGAGAATCATTACGGCAGGCTTTGGGCTTGCAACAGAGCTCGCCTGCAGTTGTAGCCATCCTATTCTTATTGATTGTCTCAGTATATATATATATGTATGTATTATATGTATATCACTAAATCCTAACCCCTAAGCCACACGCGCCTTTCATGCATTGCAGCAAATGGGCGTTTAAACAAAACGACAGGTGGCCGCAACCTGGATTAGATATCGTCTCTTAAACCTGTCACCAAGCACCCGTCCTCCGTTTCCCAACGACAGCCTGTGCCGAGATAAAGATAGCGTGGCTGAAACGCTACCGCCGCTGGAGATCACCAAGAAGGCGGGATTTTGATGGGCATAGGGCTAGGGTGAGGGCTCAGTGCTGAACCTGTGACCCCAAATGCCTATACTTTTGTAGTATTCCCCCCCAAGTTGCACTCAGGGTTTAGGGCCTCGTATTCATCACTGGCAGGCACCAGGTGAGATGCACACTTCCCAACGCTAAGGGCGGGCATGACGGGGCATGAGCTACTGACAATATTCGCCTTATTCAGGAGCCCTTAGCAGTGGACATAGGCGTCCCTCTTGTGGTTTAGTATAGTCCTTAATATATTCCCTAATATGGAGTCCATGTCCAGTAGTTTGCTGGGTAAAGATTGATTGTTGCATATGTGATGAATGTAAGAGCCAAACAAACTATTCATGTTAGAGTCCAAGGTTCCTAGTGCAATTTTATGTGGGGTAATCAACTAGATCTCAAAATGGTATCGGTAAGTATCTAGGCCCCTATAATATAGGTTGAGTGTCATGAGTGTATATGGGAACAAAGGTGTGCGCTTGGGTGAGATCATGCGTACAAATCATTTGCCGCATGGTAGTTTCCCAAGATAGGGCACCCCATGATAGACCCCAAAATACGCTAGTCCTTATTGCAGGGACCCCAAAACTGGCACCCCTAATTTTGGGAAACGCCTACATAGGTTCCTTTCAAGTAAGTCAGCTTCGTCCCTGGCACGCTGCAGAGAAGGTGATCTTTTGGCACAGTTTTAAGGATCTGGGGTTCATCAAACCCAAAACCCTAAATCCTAAACCCTAAACCTTAACTCCTAAACCCTAAATCCTAAACCCTACACCTTAAACCCTAAATGCTAAACCCCAAATCCAAAACCCTAAACCCTCTTTCAGGTGCGCTTTTGGAGTTCCTGTAGTGAACCTGAACCGGCTCATGGAAGAAATCCTGCACTACCTGAAGTCCTTTTATCCTTGGGAAACCCTAAGCACTAAATTCTATAGTCCCCCTTCAGTATAGCGATAATGGAAAAGAAAATGGAAACTATTATATTGGGGTTATATAGGGTTGAGGATTTCGGGTTTATAGCCGCCCTTAAGTAGATAGAATATGGTGTATATAGGGATCTTGCTATAACATGCCCAAAGCCCTGTTCTATCTATCTAAGGGGGACTATAAACCCCAAACCCTAAGCCCTGTACGTTAACCACAGGTGGGGCAAGAACTCCTCGGTCAACAGTCTTCATGTACTCCATTTATCTTTACCTAAACCCCAAAAGTATGTAAAATCATAGCCCTAAACCCCTAGTAATAGCCATGAAGGCCATTATTTTACATACTTTTGGGGTTCAGGTATTGTTTATCTTTATCGTAGCCGGCCTGCCGCCAGGATCTGGAAAAGACGACGAAGCTTCAGGAGGAGGTGGCGCACGCTTTGCCGACCCCCAAAGAATCACTTCGCGACCCACATAACCCTGTTCCCCAAACCCTAGGTCAAATAATCCTAAACCCTAACCCTAGGTCAAGTAATCCTAAACCCCAAGTAAAGTTTGGGGCTTGGGGCTTAGGATTGAAAGCGTTCGCGTCTTTTTGAACTTGTTGGGTTCCATGTTGGCCTGAAGAAGTGTGATTTGCGTCACATGGTGGCTTAGGGTTAGGTCTGCAGCTCTGGGTTTAGAGTTTAGGGTATGGTTCGGGGTTTCCATCATTTTGCGTAGACTTCAGTGCACCTCAGCCTCAGCCAAGGACCACAGGGTTTGGAGATTTGGGTCAGGATCTTGGGTTGGGTTTTGGGGTTCGGGCTTGGCGTCCCCCTCTCCCCTGATAATGGCAGTTTACTGGGGCCATGAGTCTCCCCCAGATAAGGCATGTGTTAGGCTTACGCAAGGTACCCACCTGGTAACTCTCACCTTGAAATTCCTCTAATCCCAACACCGCAAGCTAGTCCCCTGAAAGATCCTTCGGCCCTGAACCCTGTAATCCTCCCTAAATTAAACCTTTCACCCTAGCTTTTTCCCAAAGCTTGCCACGATATATGTAGCCAGAGCAAGACTCTGACAGCCTAAGCTGGGTTGTTGTTGAGAAGCTGAAGTTATAACTTACCATGACATGAAAATCTCATTATAATATACCCAAAGCCATACTCTATCTACTTAAGGGGGACTATATATACTTCTGGGTTCCCCAATCCCCGCGGCTATACCTCCCTCTCCAAGGTTGTCTTTCAGTACGCCTTGCTTAGGGGCAACTCAGGGGGAACATTAGAGGTGTAGTAGAGGTGCGGTGGCTGTTTGTGATTAATTCTGCTTTTTAGTCGTACCGGGCGGTTTTTGCGGGAGAGCCAGCAGAACCGTTTTTGTTATGACTTCGCTGTTCCCAAGTAAAGATAACTGCTGTAAAGACCCCACATCTATTTCACTATGATCTTCGGGATCCGTAGGGTTAAGGGCCTAAACCCTCATCCCTAAACCTTAAACCCTAACTCCTTAAACCCTAAACTCGCAAAATCCTAAATTCTAAGCCCCTGAACCAGGATATCCGTCGACAGCGGAGATTGCTGGAGGACATCCAGGCCGAGGTGGCTTGCACACAGGACAAGATGGTACAAAAAGTGGTTTAGGGTTGAGGGTTAGGGTTTCAGATCCAAATGCGGGCACTTCGCAAATCGCATAGATGTATTGTGGTCGTCCGAGTGCAAGTTCAACATGGTGTTCATTTTTTGTCTTCCAAGGCTGCATTAAACATGAGTGTCTAATATTCTCCTAACCATTTATCAGGAGACCTTCTGAAGGAGATATTGTTAGGGTCCGGGTTTAGGGTTTAGGATTGTAGGATCCGGGCTTAGATTTTGAGATTTTTGGGCTTAGGATCTAGGTCTGTAAACGTTGTAAACGTTGATGGAGGAAATCCTGAACCACCCTAAGTCCCGTACTTCCAGGGAATTACGATAGTCCTGGTACCCCAACAGGTGCGGACGTCCTCCATCAACAGCATGCTGTAACCCTAATCCTAAACCCTGACAGTATACTCGTCTAACTTCAAAGTCGGACCGGTTTCCTCCTGCTTAAGTTGGAATGCCATAGTAGCTAGGCTCTAATTTTTGAAATGCGCTTGGATTTAGTCACATATCAAAGCGGTTCAACCCATGAACATGCATCCGTAGTTTTCTGAAGAACAGTTCTAAACCTTTCCCAAGGGCTCCAGTTAATGGGAACTGGGTTCTATATACCCCATATACTTACATAGCCCAGTAGCCTACTATTTAGGTAACTAGGAGCCCTAGCATTTTGTCAACCATGTAGACCCTGAACTTTTCGCGAAAAGAGGTCAACCCAGGCTGCGGCAAATATGCAAAGTCACAGAACCTATAACATCTCAACTCCTGAGCACTACAAGCTCTAAACCGACTAAATTCTGTCAAGGGTATACTTCTTGATAACCGTAAAAATGCCAGGTAATAAGCGAACTAGGCCGTGTGGCTACACTCTGAACGCTCTGAACTGGAAACCTGTGAGTGCTTCTCTGAAATTGTATGATGTGGCATCTACCGTTCGGTGCTTTTGGTTTTGGTCTAGGGTTTGGGGTTGAAGGCTTCAGGACGTACTGGCTAGTAGAACTCTAGACCCATGATCATAGTTCAAATTTCTAGGTTGGTTCATTCATGCAGGGACGAAATGGCACGTAAGATGCACATGGGCTACTGTCAGCTGCACACCCGACCCTAAATAAGCTGTAGTCTAAACTCCTAGTATCCCCCCTAATAATCCCTATGGTAGTCCCTATATAATCCCCTCTATAACCCCCTTTAAGGAGTTTAGACTATAGCTCGAATAGCATTGGGAGCAACATCTAGGCCGGCTCTTACGAATCTCGGGTGTAAAGGCTGGGCATGCTGTCTAAGGATTTAGTGGTTGAGGTTCCGGCATCCCTAGGCTTCGAAATAGCCCAAAATAGGGTTTATATGTATATACACATATGTATATACACATATATAGAAATAGTCCCCCTTAAGTAGATAGAATATGGGGTATATGGGGATCTTATTATAATATACCCAAGGCCATATTTCATCTACTTTAGAGGGGCTATAAATGTACATATATACGTATAAGCTTTGGGGCCCAATGTAGTTTCTGTTCAAAGACGCAGGTCTAGGGATTACGTGCCGCGGGTGCCAGTTTCCGATCTTTGCATTCTAGGAAGATTTCCCCACTTCAGCCTTTACTTCAGCAAGGAATCTCGGAGGTTAGGGTCCAGGGTTTAGGGTTTAGGGCTCAGCTCAATGGCAATTACTGCTAGACTTAGGCTAGAGATGAGTGATGCTTGCTTCATCATGGGACCGATGGGGTCAGGTTACCAGGACGTCACATTTACCGTAGTTACTTGACTGCCTTTCAATGCATGTCAGTCACATGAGGCTTGCTGCAATTTACATGCCGAATCTTTCTGCGAGCAATTCACCCCAACAGGGTTCATGGATAACTTGGTTTTTTGCTTTGCCATTAAGTTCAGTCACGAGCATTCGATAGAACAATCCATGACATATTGAGCTCTCTGAGATCTGAGATGTCTTAAGCTCCAGGCTTCCCTTGGTATCTTGTATCATGGTTACTTGCGGAAGCTATACGCATGACCTCAGGCTAGCTGGGTAACCCCAGTTTCCATTTCATGTGCCAGTTTCTTTTAGTCTTGAATCTCCAAAGTTGAGGTAAGATATACCTAAACCTTCTTTAGCCCGTTTTGGAAATCGCTATATAGCTCTTTTTTTAGCAATCCGACAATGCTGGTACACTCAGAATGTCCCTGAACCCCTAAGCCCCCAATAGTAGTTTGCATTCCCTTCTCCAGTCCTCTCATACCCTTGAAAACTCTGTTAGAGGAGCCTTATAGCTGCGCATGCTGCCCACTGTACGTATTGTTCTTGCCATCTTCTTCTCGTCCCCGACCCCTAGGGAGATCCAGAAAGTAGATCCCTGTAAAAGGTCTTGAAGGGTGATATTTGGGGCTTTTTCTCTAGATGCTTCCAGGCCAGGGGTTTGGGGATTGTTGCGGGCAAAATGTAGAGTTTAACTTGCCCAAAACAACGGGGCCGCTTGGTGCAAATTTGCGTTCTGATGCTGCTTTGGGGCTTGCTCACCGATTTTTGGCTGGCACCCAGAGTGGTGCTGGTGAAGGCTGATGTGCGTTTTCGCACCTGCATAGTCACATTTTGTCAAACAAACACGGACGGTTGACATGTGTCGTGTTGCCCAACCACGCTCAGCCTTGTGCTACTTCCGAGGATTGCGCCATCCGGCTTTGACTGGTGGACGTATCAAACAAAGCATGTCGGACCATACGTATTGTTGTTGGCAAGCTCCGACCTCACCGCCGCTTGAACATGCAGTCCTCGACCTTTCCAGAACTGTCAACAGGTTCCGGCTGGGCTTTGGGAATGCTAGTTGTTTACGCCCCAGCTCTCCAGTGCCTGCTCATTAAAGCCAAGGACAAATAGTCACGATGATTTCCAGACTCATTATCAATTAAGCGCTACCGCACCCCCGTCTCGGCTGTTGGTATGCGGAGCGCACCACAGAAAGAAAGTTCCTTTTATTCATACAATGCTCTCTCAATCCGCGCTCCTGTGCCTGGAAAAAAACAGAGACGCGGGTCCGCCGGCTCGGGGGCCGGGGCAGTGGGGGTAGGTGGGAGGTGGGGACCCAGAAGTAAGAAAAGTGTTGGCCCCTTCAATCATACAGCGCAGGGACAGGGCCAAGGAGCAGACGGGTTTTTTTGAGGGTTCCAAATGCGTTTGAGGTTGCATGCTTCGCCGAATTTAGCATAATTCATAAACCGAGGCATTAAGTGGTCAAAAGCTCTCCTCTGCGACTATTTGTGCATGAGTGTTAAAGGTGTCCTGTCAGTACTCAGGTCGACCTCTTCATCGGCGCTTTCTTGAAGCAAGAGTCCTTGGAGAAGGACCAAGGGTGGTGGTATGTGTAGGGTCGAGGGTTCAAGAGCTCAAGGCGCAGTTTCCCCCTTGGAAAGCTCATGAAATAAAGGATTTCAGAGATCGTGTTCTGGTCGTCCACGTTTTTCACACGACGGCGGCGACGATTCAGTGTTCGGATTTTGGCAGGCATGAGGTAATTGGTGATGGCTGCGGTGTGGCCCTGGCACGGTGATGGCGTTGGTAGTTGTTGTATCTTTGATACTCGAGGCCACAAAAGTTGTAGAGTATAGCAGCAGTAGCAGCAGCAGCAGCAGCAGCAGCAGTAGCAATATGCGTCGTCGTCGTTGTTGTTGACGGCGTTGTTGGCAGGATTCGCAAACGCGGCAGTGGATTTTTTTTGGTAGTGTGCCAAATAGCACCATGTTTTGCGCATCGGCATTTTTTTGGGCCAATAAAGCAGCAATTTGTTGACAGATTTTTTTTTCAGACCAACGCCTATCTTCCATTTTGCAGCCACGGTCTTGGCGGCTGCCACAACGACTTATGTCAGCCACAATGAGGTCCACAATTGGGATCTCCACAGGGGCTTCCACCATCCATCACCGCCACCATCACCGCCACCATCACCATCAACACCGCGGCCACTGGCCACGGCCACGAGCGAAAACACCCTGCTGCTAGTACTATTGTTAGACCTGTCATGTGTGATAAGCACCACCAGGCCCTCATCAGCGTTGTGTTCTGAGACATTATTTGAATGCGTCATCGTTGTCATCACCATCGTCACCATCATAACCAGCCCTACATTTTCCAATCAAGCATGGAGTCTGAACTTGGGCAGATCTGTCCCAAGCTGGAACGGAAGACTTCGTAGTCGAAGGCCCCCCTTTGCCAGGCATCGGCTCATATCCTTGAATATCTGTGAGCCCTTAAGCTGCTAAGGAGCTGGGAGGGCATGAGGTTTGATGTTTCTCATACGTCGCGCTTTAGGCGTATACTCGTGGGTTCCTGAGGAATGTTGGCGAACGCTTCAACCCGACAAGAGAAGTCTGGACCGCGTGATCGTGGGGTTGCCTAAACATCTGTGTCATTCCCATTGTTTGTGGGGCAGAATAGTAGTTTCCATTTTCTTTTCCAGTATCCCAATATATAACCCCAATATAACCCGAATGTAACCCCTATATAACCCCTATATAACCCTAATATAACCCTAATATATGGGGCAGGCATTTTGAGAGCCAACTTTGCTTCGAGCGCTGTGAAAGTATCACCGCCTTTTGGGGCGCTGCCGCACATAATTGGGAGTTTCCCAAAATTAGCGGTTTAAAGATTTAGGGTTTAGGGTTTAGGGTTTTAGGTTATCATTTTGGGGTCCCCTTAATAAGAATTATAGTATTTTGGGG
>CAJNIZ010045083.1:71693-85188 GCA_905231905.1 Symbiodinium pilosum
AACCGTCGTCCGAAACTTTTTGTCGGATCCAACTCCAGAGCCCAAGCGGGCTTGTATTCTCCCAAAGGGTCCATGTAGGTATGAGGGTTTAGGGTTTAGGGTTTAGGGTTTAGGGTAGGTATATGGTAAATACTTAGGGCCCAAAGGGGTTCCCATATACCTACTTTAAGGCCCAAGTATATCCCATATACCTACATGGACCCTTTGGGTAAGGCATGTGTTAATGGGGTATCCGGACACCCAGAAATAGGTGAAATACTGGCCCAGAACCCCTAAACATAGCCTAAACAGCCATTATGTCACATGCTTTTGGGGTTCAGGTAGGGTTTAGGATTAAGGATTGCAGCTTAGGATTCAGGATTTTGGGGTTAGCGTGTAGGATTCAGGGAATGTGTTGAGAGCTTAGGCTTGAGGGTTTGATTTTAGGATTGCAGATTTAGGTTTCTAGGTTTAGGGCTTAGGTTCAGGATTAGAGGTTTAGGGTAAAGGTTTAGGGTTTAGGATTTACGCTTTAAGGTGTATTTTGTAGGATTAGAGGTTTAGGGTCTATAGGTTGTGGGGTACAGATCCTGGCATCTGGACTCTGATGTTAGCTTCAAAAGGACGGACTGCTCCAGATGGTGGCTATGTGAGGCTCCATGCTAGTTTGGCACAGGGTTGTCATGTTTTGGGGGGTTGCTGAGCTGAAGCTCTCAACCCTAAACCCTCAACCCTAAACCTTGAACCCTCAACCGTAAACCCTGAACCCTGTACCCTCAACCCTTAAGCCTGAACCCTGTACCCTCAACCCTGAGCCCTGAACCCCCAACCCTCAACCCTAAACCCTGAACCCCCAACCCTCAACCCTAAACCCTACACCGAGCCGCAAGCATCCTCGCTCGTTTTGCTTATCGCCAGATCCCAAGGGGCCAAGTGGAAAACTTCTCAAAAAGGGAGATTCTGGGGACCCCAATGGGTTGATCCACGGACACCTAGGGGCCAAGGGGTTTATTACCATTACTTAGGGTTGGGGGGTTATTTTGATTTCGCAATTTTAAAACGAAGGAAATTTGGGGACCCTAAATAATGTTCAGTTTACATGGGCTTGAGGGTTTAGGGTTAGGGTAGCTTTGGGCAGCTACTTGGACCCTGAGGAAGTAGGCTGCTTCTTCGGATCTTGTTGCTGTCGCTTCTGGATATGTCAGGATTCTTAAGAACTGTAGAGGGGTGGACTGTTCTAACTAGCCCCACAAGTCCTTTCAAGTTCCTGTGTTTTTTGTCTACACCTTACAGGCGTGTCTGCCAAACCATCACAGTCTGCTGATTTCTCAGATCCCCCCCCAAGATTCAGATACTAAACCCTATAAACCCTATAAACCCTAAGCTAAACCCCAAGCCCTAACCCCTATAAACCCTGAACCCTAATTAATGGGTGGGGCTTGAGTTCCTCAGAGGGAAATCTTTACCATCTTAGGGTTTATCATCGCGGGTTTCTAGGTACCCCAGAAGTACATTTGTCCTTCTTTTTGTCATTTTGAGGTTTCCTTATTGAAGCTGAACATTACGAAAAGGGGTATCCTTGTTAATTAAGAGGTTACTGCACATGGGTTGTTCGCACAATTTTGGGCCCTTTGTTATAGGTTATATTACGGCACCTAAGATTTAGGGGTACCAAAATGGGACCCTATTTTGCGGACTACCAACGTAATTACCATCCTTTTCAATTCTGGGGACTACCAACGTAATTACCATCCTTACAATTCCCGCGCATCCCCACGATCCCAAGGGGCCCGCTTCCTTGATAAAGCCTGAACTCTAGGCCTAAACGCTGAAGTTTAGGACTTGCGTAGGTTTAGGGTTTAGGGCTCAGGGTTTACGGTCTGAAAATGAAGTGAACAGCACTGTTACAATGCAACCCTTGCTAAGGGAATCTGCGCCAAAATCGTAGATTAGTGGAGCTCTGTACCCATCTCCCTTCTTGATACTGGAAGATGTTGTCACCAACGGCCAAAGCTCAACGCTGCAACCACTTTTTAGGTTTTGCGTTTGTGCAGGGTTTCTGGCTTTAGGGTCGGGGTTTGGGCTTGCTGTTTGGGGGATAGCCTGAGCCCATTCAGGGGCTAGAGTCAAACGGTTTGGGGTCCACAGGTTCTAGGCCGCTGTAGACTGTCTTGCTAGAGGCATCCAACAGCAAAAGTTTTAAGAGGCTTTTTGCGTAGCCCAGACACCTGCAGCCAATCCCGAAGAATCTTTACCTATTCGTTTCCGGGACTTGCGCAAGAAGAGGATACCAGTATGTACTCCGTAAGGCAGTTGTTGAAAGTAGGAGCGTGTTTGGCATGTTTGAGACACGGAAGGGCGGATGGCAGCATGTCCCATGAGCCTGGGAACTTTATCCGAGAAGCGCCCTGCCATCGAACAATTTTGGTTAGCCGAGTCCTAAAATTTTCAGGCCCAGATGCCAAAACAGCATCTCGGAGGGTCCAAGCTTATGGTGTGCCAACGGATTCTTTGTGTTCTGGCTGCATATCTGAAATTTTGTCTACGTGGATATCTAGGTGAAGATCCCCGAGGTTTGTCGGAGGGGAGAAATTTGATTGGGTGAAATGCGCAAGCATTCGTATTTGTGCTTTCCTTGCGTGCTTCTGCTATGAAATTACGGCAGGGCCCCGTGCTGCTTGGACCCTTGGGGCATTGCCTGACTGAGCCCGAGACATGTAGAAGGAGAGACCGGCGTGCACGTGTTCACACGCCCTGGACTTAGGACGAAGCAAGAGTTTGTCTTCAACATGGCTCCTTCTATTCTAAGAAGTACTTTACAGAAGCTAAGGAAGTTTCCAAAATTTGGGGATGCCCTTCTATACCCCAATCTATCAAAATCCATACCCAGCAGGGGCCCCCACAGACTGAGGCCTTGTTAGATGGGTTGCATTTGGCATATTGCGCGGGAAGGAGTACCAAAAGTACAGGTGCATGTTCCTAACCTGATATGGTAGGATACTAGTTCTCCGCACCTTGGGACAAGTGTTAATTTGCTTGCCTGACCCCAAGCCCAAGCCCAAGCCCAGCACCCTAAGCTCCTCCACCCTCGGCCATAATCCGTTTAACCCTGAGGCCTTAGTTCCAAAATCGTGAAACCCCAGACTCTACCTGTAGCCCCATGCATCCATCTGTTTCTTGCTATGTAGCATTGAAATTACAGATAGACCTTAGATCCTAACCCTTCAAATGACCTATGGTTGGCCAGGAACGAGGAATGGCTGTTGTAGAAGCACTTCTATACTCCCAAAATAACGCAGATGTTATTTGCCATTCCTCCGTTCCCTGCTAAGCACCCTGAACCCTAAACCTTATACATCCCTGGGGACCGCAGTTTCCATTTCATTTTCCATTTGCTTTTCCAACTGATTCTCCGTTGTCAGGGTAGTATCCCTGTATAACCCCTTGTCCTCTTCCATGTTCTTGGCCCTTCCTTCCTGCTAACCAGAGGTCAGGAATATAACCCCAGTATAACCTGCAGTTGCCATTTCATTTGCTGTTTACATTACCTCTTGATTCTCCATCATACCCAGAGTATGGTTACCTATATACCACCCCTAAACCCTATACCCTAATCCCTATCCCCATATCCCAGCCCCTATACCCCAAACCCCTAAACCCTAAACTCCATCCCCTTATCCCTAAACCTTATACCCTAACTCCTTAAGCTCTAAACCTCAGGTCCTGAGCTCCCAAAATCCGTGCGGGCCTCTCCCTCGCTTGGACAGACGTCCTGGGCTCTCAGTTTCACTCATCAACGTCTTGATGGGTGCAGGCCGTTTCAGGTGAGTAGTGTCCTATTTGGGGATACTATGGTACCAAATATAGACGAAGATTGACTATATCCTCCTTTTGAGTATAGCGTTTTATATAAAGAGTCCAGTCTTAATGGGTTCAGCCATAAAAAAAACACTGCTCAGGCGGCCGTGTACCCATAGAGGTTATTCAGGGGTTATCTACTCAAATGGAGAAGTTAATGGAAGATGAAACAAGAATGGGCTTCATAGATGTTCGCATACGTAATGTAGCCCTAGAAGTCCATGTGCTCAACAGTTGCACAGTTGAGACTTTGGTGTTTGTAAATGTAGTATAGGCTTTAGGGAAGTATATGATTATTGAATACTTGCTCCCTGAAGGCTTGATACCCAGGCTACTCAGCATTCTGCACCTTGCGCCATACACCTGAAACTGCCCAGAAGGAAGGGCGAAGGCCCTTCTCTTTTGCGCTTTCCGGAGCTGATGTCACTTGCGCTCTCCGATTTTCCCAGGGGGAGGTTCAGAAACATGAGCCAAATTGCTTGGCAATCGAAGGTGTAAAGAGGCATGACGCACAGGGACCATGTACCAGGTACAGTAGTTAGGTACTCTGGTTTTCGGTAGTTAGTAGTAATTGTAGTACAGGTTTTTATCAGGTGCTTGGCCCCTCACGGTGAAGCATAGGTGTAATCCTGAAGGGACCAGACAGACTGATAGGTTGTACGGAATTCCTTCGACCCATCATCTACGATGCCCATTCTACTTGCGTGCTCTTTGGGGCCCCCTCAGTAAGAAAGCCGCGTGGGATAATTACTCATATGTTGGCCTAGATTCCTTTATGATTGTGGTATTATAGGGTACCTCAAATAGACCTCAAAATCATGTTGGTAACTATATAGGCCGCTATATTAGTCCATAAGTTTCTTTCATGCGAGACCATGAGAGGCCAGACAACTAGAAGCCTTGAGCCCTAAACCCCCAACGCTAAGTCCTAAGCCCTAAACCTTTTAAGCGGAACGAGTTGCACCACATTGCGGGACCCAACAGACAAGATGGAGATTCCCCCGCGCAGAAGTCTATGGAATTGTCTTTGTATGATAGGGTTTAGGATTTATAGGGGAGAGCCGTTATTCTTAATGTAGGATCCTCTCGTTCATGTGTTACACATCACATGTTACAGGAGTTGCATGAGCACAAGGGCTGATTCTCCAAGTGGCCCATAAGCCCGAAGCTCCAAACTCAGGATAAGCCTCAAGCGGTTTAGGGTTTAGGGTTTAGGGTTTTGGGACATGGGTTAAGTCAGGATTTAGTTATGGTTAAGGGGCTTTCAACTTGGTTAGCAATTATGGTTTGGGGCTTGGGGTGTATTTCGAGCTTCCTCATCGGAACCACTGAGGTCGCAAGGTCTGCGCTGCCTTGGGAAACAAGGAATGTCAGGGCTCGATTTTTCCCCATTTTATGTAGGCCCACTTTCCACATAAAACCGGTTGGTACCGCACATGGTGCGTTTCTATCCTAGGTTACTGGGAACCTTGACCCGCTTTTTAGATCCCAAACCCTGAACCCTGGACGCGGGATCCTAAATCTGTATAAGCATCACGCTCGCTTCTATCCCCCCTTTTGCTTTCCCTCATTCCCCTCATTCCCGTGAACGAATCCTAAACAAGCCGGGCAGGGGGTCAGTACAGAGCTTTGCGGCAGCCAACATCACTAGGGTCCTTGGAGCCTTGGGGTAGTGGGTCCCTATAAGATGGGTATCGAGGGCGGGTAGAAAGGCATTAGAAACACTTTCTGGCGGTTCTGAGATGTTCTGAGATGTTTCTAGGGGGCTTAATGAACCTTAAACCCTGAACCCTGAATCCTAAACTCTAAGCTCCGCATAAATGGGTTTTCAAGCTTCCCTGCGTAGAGCATGCCGCTGCTTAGATTTGTTGAGCTCTAGCTCTACGTTTTTGGTGCTGGCACGATGAGGTAGACGATCCCATAAACATTGGGTATATATTGGGGTTATATTGGGGTTATATGGGGTAGATGTTGGTTTACATAACGTGTGGAAGAGCAGAAAAAAACACAGATTAAGAGTAAGTCGGAGGGTCTAACATCCTCGCACGCTGGTCCCTCCATGCTTTGTTTAGAGCGAAGCTCCAAGCTCAACTAGGATGCCTACAGCCTAGGATCCAGAACTTATAGTCACCCTTAAGTAGATAGAACATAGGGTATTCGGGCATCTTATTATAATATACCCAAAGCCATATTCGATCTACTTAAGGTGGGGCTGTACTTTATGCAAGCAAGTTGTGTGTCAATTTAACAATCCCATGGGTCTAGGATTAGCGTTTAGCGCTTAGTCTCAAAGTCCTCTTCTTTGGTCCGGGCTCCATGTGCAGGGTGCTGCATGAAGAACCGTAGAATATTGGACACAAAGCGTGCTTAATCTAATGCATCCCGACACGCCGGACATTTGAAGTACTTGCATGTATAGATTCTAAAAGCCTTATAGGTCCTTATATGATCTCACCCAATACCCTAAACCCTATATACCCCGGATGTACCCCAAAATAGCCCGTATATCCCATGTGAGCTTGAGTCGGCGAGTTTCAACGCCAGGTGGAGTTGAGACTCAAGTACGAACAGGCGGGCTTCAAGAAGGGTTTAGGATTTAGGATTCAGGGTTTAGGGTCCTAAGCCCTAAACTCTAAACCCCAAATCCGACATACTAAACCCTAAACCCTTAGGGGAGCCAGAAGGTCTGTTACGTCTTCCCCGTAACATCAAACGACCTCAGAAGAGAGAGCCGTGTCACAATGTCTATCCTTCAAAGGCTCGTACCTTTTGGAATTCTCTATAGGATTTCAGGGTTTAGGATTTAGGGTTTAGGGATTAGGGTTTAGGGTTTAGGACTTAGGCTTTAGGACTCCCCAAAGTAATTCTCTGCCTTTACCAAATGCAAGGGATCACCAATGCCAATTCAGCCCCTGATTGAGTGGGGATGAGCTGTTGGATTCAAGGTTTGCCACAAACCTTGGTCGCTGTTAAGGATTCTAAACCAGGTTGTTCTAATATGGGTATGGAATAAATGACAGGGTCTAGTAATTTGATTTAAACTACTTAGCAGCAACCCAGTAGCAGGCTACATATATATATATATACTACATAACCTCGACATAGTCCAAGTTTCCATTTCATGCCTCATGTGATGATCCGCTTCCTTCTCCTTCTTTAGGGGACTAAAGTACCTCCAATCTCAAGTAGTCTGAGGCTTGGAGATCATTGGTGGCCGTATCAATCAGTCTTACTCTGGCTATGGACTGATTGGACGTTTCCATCACAAATAGCCAAATGTAGGTTCAATGTATAGACTCTTGTGCCCATCATAGGCGTTATCTCTAGACTTGAAGAAAGCCGATGCATCGCATGAGTCAAGCCCAGCCATAGGTGTCTTTCATTCCATTCCTACACCCGTAACCCTGAACCCTAAACCCCGAATGTAGACCCGTGATTTAGAAACCCCTCTCCTTAATAAGGTTTTTTTAAAGGAAACCTGAAATTAAGGCCCTTTAAGGCCTTGTCGAGATGTAAGTGAGCACGCCTTGGAGCTACTCGAATTACCATCCCACATAAGGATCCACGCTCCCCCTTAGGCCTTATATCAAGGTTGCACATACGGCCCAGAAACGCCTAATTCTTGTCTCTGATCAAGCTACAATGACGTCATACGACTTCACGCTACATGGTTCTGGGTAAATTTGTTCGGGCTTAGGACTTGGTCTCATCAAGCTTGTGCACGGAGGCTGTGGAGACCCGCAACTTTACTGGCACCCAGCTGATCGACAGGAAGGGTTGGGCCTGGGGAAAGGGTCCCCATCGCAACCTTGGGGCCTATTGAGTTAGACTTGTGGAGAAGAGAAAGGAAGCTGGGTAAGGAGTTTATACTGGAATTTTAATGTAGGCTTTTGGGCTCTTCTTAAAATAGTATAATCTCCAAGAATAAGAAGCGCTGGTAAGTGCTCAGGCTCCTCCAGTTGCTGAGTTTAGATTTGCTTTTGCTTAAACAGGCTTAGGGTTTAGGGTGTAGCAGCTCCAACAAATCCGAGACCTCAGGAAGCCATAGTTCAGAGTTCAGTGGGTCGGCTGTATGCCGTTACCCAGACCCCCTAAAGGATCCAACAAATGGACCCCCCCCCCCAATACCCACCCCCCCCAAATATGAACCAATCACTACACTCCGGGGGTTACTCCCTAAACCCTAAACCCTAAACCCTAAGTAATGTTTGCTATCAATTAAGCTCTTCAGCAGCAACCCCCGCTAAGGGTGTGAGAAGAACGGTCTAGCATAGAACTTTCATACATCGGAAGGTCTTCTTCAGCAGTTACAGTAGAGGCTCAAGGCTTGTACGCTGAACACTAAACCTCTCATCATTTCTGAGGTATCCTGAACATGATTTGGATTGCTGCTGATTCTGAGTTGCAATGAGCCGGTGTAAATAATGTGTATAGATGTGTATATATATATATATCTCTCTCTCTCTCTCTCTCTCTCTGCCACGAATGAAGCAAAGGCCGTGGTCTCAAAACTCCGTTTGAGCCTCTTCCTCTACATCCATATATGTCCCATTACATCCCCAGGTAAGTGTATGCATATATATATATATACATATGTGCATACATGTCATGTCCTTGCATACATGTATTGCGGTTATTGGCAAATGGCGTCCTGCAATCCCCGTGACAGGAATGACGAGCTTTGCATCCTCTGGGAGAAAGCCAACATTCAGGAAGCGTTAGGCAAATAGGTTCCTTGTAGGGATATATGCAACAGTATGTCGGGATGTACAGGATTTAGGTTTCAAATTTGAACCTCGGAATTCCACCTTGTAAATGACAGCTACTTTGGGCGTAAAGTCCATAAATGCTGCACATTTTGTTTTGTTCGAATTCCTTGGGTATGGTCAGTTGTTGACTGTATTGAGTATAGAGGGGTTGCAAGTGCACATGAAGGTCGCTGAGTAAACCTTACACCCTCAAACCCTGAATCATAAATCCTGCACTTTAAAGTTTCAACCTTCCGGGTCGAAGTACGTACCTAAATCATGAAGATCCCGCCATACAGGACCTGATAAGGAACTATGCATCTGAAAGCATGCATGGAACTCCCCAGTTGCTGGCTCCGAGTTAGTTCACGTGAAGGTATGGATGACTTGATAGGATCTGTTCACTTTGATGTAACGGGATTCGATAAGTAAAAGCGTTTAGGGTACAGAAGTTCGTTAAGAACAAACTACAATGATTCTTGAAGTTAGGTTACCATGCTCCTTCTGACAGATCATCTGCTACTCTGGTAGCGCTTCCATCTTGAAATGGCGCCATCACCATCCAAGCCCCTGTCTTTCCCATTCCTAACCGCAGCTCCGCCCAAAAAAAGTCCAACCCCGCCCCACTGATAAGATCTGTTCCCAATAGACTGCCACCATATTTCAGGTGGAATCTATTACCCTGAACCCTAAGCTGTGTGTGTTGGGGGCGGGGGCAGGGAGCCGACTTATGACGGGCAAGGATTTGTCTTGCAGTTGTCTCAGCTGCTTGCAGGAAAAGCTCTTGAAGAAGGGGGAGGCAGGAAATGATATGTGAGCTATAATATAAACTCAAAAATGTGCGTGTCTTTTTAGGGGTTATAAAGGGGGATACTAGGAGCTACTAGGAGTTTAGACTATGGCTCATATGTGAGACTTCGTCTTTTGGATCTCCCTATGATAAGCGGTATAATGTATAGGATTAGGGTTTAAGGTTTGGAGATTTAGGGTTTCGAGGAGTCTATATTGGGTTTCTGGCTACGTATGGAGACTATCATATGTAAGGAATAATATCCCCCGACTGAACCACAGGGTGTAAAGTTTAGATTTGAGGGTCTCGTGCTTTAGGGTGCATGATTTCGGATAGGGTTTGCATCTGACTGGGTTCAGGGTATGATCTTTTCTGTCTCAGGCCATGATTGCAGTGTATTTTCTGTGGATGTTGGGTCTAAGGGCAGCCAGTCAATTGCACACTTATTCACATTTCGCAATAGTTTTCGGCAGTGCTTGGTGTACAGCTGAGAATCGGCACAGATCCTGCAGGTGTGAATCACTTTACCAAGACACCGAGATGCCTCTGAATCCTTAATCCTAAACCTGCCACACTCGCCCCACGCCTTTGACGGCCTGCTGGTAGCCCGATTTGCAGTATACAGTTATACTGCTGCTAGTAGTATAATTGATCGTGTTTTTGATTTTGCTATTATGCTGATTTCAGGTGTATAGTTTGTTATTGTTATAGCTCTGTGACGTATACCTTTTGGTCAGAGGTTTGAGTGCACTAAGCTGTATAGGCCTTTGGAGGTTTGCAGGGGTGTCTTGGCTGCACAGTGACTTGCGTAATGTGAACTCCTACAATGGCTCGACCACCAAAGAGTGCTCCTCGACGATGCTTCTTTGAAGGGGCCTTTGCAAAGCCTGGCCCATGTCAAGTTCATGATACATGGTTCAGGGTTTCGGCTTTAGGGTCACGATGGCTTTACAATGCCAACCGCCTAGAACTCGTTGGAGGTCCCCGAGACTAAATGAGGGCTCCTCCATCAAAGCAAAATACCCAATATACTACCCTATTGTAGTAGTTTCCATTTCATTTTCCACTATCCCTATATATACCCAATATACTACCCTATTAGGGATGGTTTCCAGAAAATGTGTCGTTCCCTGTTTAAAGGGCTCGTCCCTACAATGAGGACTACAAAAGACTGGGGTTTATGAGAGGGTCGAACCCAGTAAACCCTAAAACGTATTTTGAAACTCCCAACCCTAAACCCTAAGCCCTAAATCCTAAACACCCTAATCCCTTCTCCTTGACCGAGCTCTCAACCTTCAAGGGCCTTTTCAGGGCAGGGGGAGATAACGGTAAGGCTTATACAAGGTACCCTAAACCCTAGACCCTAAATCCTAGACCTTAAAGCCTAATTCCTAGACCCTAAATCCTAAAAAACTCTAAACCCTAAATCCCAAGCCCTAAGCCCTAAACCCTAGCTAGATTCAAGCCTCGTGAGTCAGGATGCCATGCAGAGGAAAGAGGAGGAGATCCGGAGCCTGAAGATCGATCTCGGTGAGGCGGTATAGGGCTTCTAGGGTTCATAGGATTAGTAAGGTTTAGGGTTTAGGTAGGGTTGATAGGGTCTATAGGTTTTCGAGGGTTTAGAGGGTTTAGGGTTTAGGTGGGGTCTATACGGTCTATAGGTTTTACATGGTTTATAGGGTGTAGGGTTTAGGTAGGGTTTTGGGTTCATAGGGTGTTGGGTCTAGCGGGTCCCTTTAAAGGGACAGGGATTATACCAGGCAGAAGTATGTGGTGGCAGGTTTCCCCAAATCAGGGTCCCTTTAGCAGGGTAGGTTTGAACATAAATTGAATTTTGTTACCCCTAATTCCTATATCACTTCCTACATGCTCCTCTTATACAGCCATATGTGTTTATCTAAGGCCCCCAAACCTACCCTAGTTAGAGGGCTTATTGGGGTTGCATGGATGTATACAGGAATATTCGGGATTAGGGTTTAGTGGTTTCCAAAAATGAGGGGTACCTTGCTTAGGAGTCTTATAGTAAGGATTGTAGCAATTTTTGAGTCGGTAGTGGGGGTTCTTTTATTTATGGAAGTACCATACAAGTTGCAAGCTGCATGTCTTCTGCATGTTTTCTTCAGTCTGCCTTGATCCTTTTTGTTCTTCTGCTTTTGCTGTTCTTCTTCTTAGCAGGCTGCCACGGCCTTCTCCTTGTCTTTGCTCTTGTTCTTATACCCTCAACCCTAAAACCTGAACTTTTGAACGCTAAGCCCCGAACCTGGACCCTAAACCCTAATCCTGAGCCGTGAACCCTTTAACTTGGCAACAAAGCTTGATTTTGCCTTGCGGTGTGCTGGGCTCGCTCACTACCATGGTGGGAACCAGCCCGGGGGAGAATGACAACGACCATGGGGGTAAAATAGGGATAATATTGGTGTTATTAGGGATTATATAGGGGTAGTATAGGGGTAACATAGAGGTTGTATAGGGTTACTGGGATTCTGTGTTTATGGGGGGTGTATAAGAGAATCAAATCAACAAGAACATGGAACATGACATGGAAGCTACTATGTAGGGGTTAGGTTGCAAAGCTGACGCCATGATAGTGATTAGGGCGGTGATGATGTTGATGGTAATGATGACTATGGCCACCACAAGTGCTAAGCCAAGAACCGAAAATCCCTAATATTAAGTTGACCAGAGGCAAGAGGCAATGCTCGCTATTCCTCAAAACCATAGGGATGGTGAGAAAATTACTTGATCTCATTGGGTTTAGTGCTCATGGATTACGTATTTTGGTTTAGGGCTTTCGGGCTTTGGGTTTACAAAGTTGGGTTAGTGCGGGTCTGTGTTGGATTGTAGTGTCGAAAAGCGGCAGGTGTTTTTTGAGGCTCCTTTTGATTTGGAGTTTTCCTGCTATCCCCTTCGCATCCTTGTATAGCTGCAGTAGAAGTACCTAACAAGCCCTCCTCGTTCAATTACGTAGGCTCATACAGTAATACTGCGTGCCCTAAACCCTATTACCCCCTGAGGCTCGAAACCCTGAATCCCCAAACCCTGAACTCTGATCCTGAAAGCCCACGCCAACCTTCATCCCTTCACCGCAAGCCCTGATCTCTAAACTATAATCCCTAAACCTATAAGCCCTAATCCCTAAACCCTAATCGCTAGACCCTAATCCAAAAACCCTAATCCCTAAACCCTATAAGCCCTTAAACCCTATAAACCCCTAAACCCTAAGAACCCTTAAACACTAAACCCTGTGTTCGAGCAACGCTGGTCCCGGAGACTCGGAGGTGCAGCGGCAGCTCATCGTCGCTCGGGGGAAGCTTCCGCAGGTGCAAAGACCCTGAGATTCCACCCTCCAAGGTTCTGGGTTGGGGTTTGAGGCTTAGGGTTTAGGGTTTAGGGTTGAAGGTTTAGGGCTTAGGATTTGGACTTTAGAGGTCGGGAATCAATTAGGATTTATCAATTGGAGTTTAGGATTGGGGATTTGGGGGTTAGTGCGGGCTTAGGGTTTATAGGTGAGGGATAAGGGTTGTGGGAGTGGCAATCTAAGCTAATAAAGCCTAAACCCCTAAACCCCTAGCATTTAGGGCTTAGGATTTAGGTTGTGGGGTATAATCCTTGGCCAGAGGAGTCCTGAAAACAGATTTCGTTGTGCTAGACGACAGTTTTTTGGGTTTAGGATTTAGGGTTTAGGGTTTAGGATTTAGGATTTAGGGTGGGTTTAGGATTTTAGGGTTCAGGATTTATGGTTTAGGATTGGGGTTCTTCAGCAGACAAAGCAAGGATTTAGGGCTTAGTGCAATTGTCAGCATACCCTCATTCCACTTGCGTTTTCGGTTTTTCCTGGTATGTGTCAACTGTAAGGGGCAACAAGATGCAACGTTTCTTTCATGTGCTCCCCGCAGCCGGACGGAATCTCGACAATTTCACTTGGAACAGATGGTGTTCCTCCCAATTCAGTTCCCATGGGTTGTACTGCTTTGAGTTGACTAGTCTGTTAGGGTTTAGGGGTACAGGGTTTAGGGTTTAGGGGTTTAGGGGTTTAGGGTTTAGGGGTTTAGGGTTTAGGGGTTTAGGGTTTAGGGTTTAGGGTCTATATTAGAAGGGAGGATATATAAGGGATTATGTA
>CAJNIZ010045083.1:85288-108053 GCA_905231905.1 Symbiodinium pilosum
TTTGGGGTTTAAGGGATTAGGGTTTAGGGTTTCCTATCCTGTAATGGACCAGAAAAGTCATTGCAGCACAAGCTGATCAAATCGAGGAGCTTCGAAGTCCTTGAACCCCACACCCTGAACCCTAAGCCCTAAACCCTAAACCCCCTAAACCCTGAACCCTACAGGCCTGAGATCTGTCTGTCATCCCCCTACCCTCCATTAAGGCCTAGGTGCTCACTATTAATTAGGGGCCATATATCACCAATTAAGAGTACTAAGCCCTAAACCCTAAACAGTGCAGTAGTTTCCATTTTCTTCTCCATTCCCCCATATATCCCTAAACCCTAAAGCCCTAAACCCTAAACCCTATATAACCGCATAGATCCCCACTTAAGGGCACTAGGAGGTGTCTTGGTGCACATCTTCGGAATGGCAGGTGGAAACCTTGGCTGAGTCCGTGGCGCAGCTGCGGGAGCAGGCCGCTACAAGGGTTTAGAGTTTAGGGGTCAGGGACTATGGTTAAGGCTTTAGGGCTTAGGGTGGAGGGATTAGGGTTTAGACGATTTCTGGCTTAGGGTGGTATATAAAGATATGTAGTGCTGCCGTGGGATATGTAGTGGTATGTAGGGGCTTAACTGGCCAAATCTTCTGTCTCAAAGGGTGGTTTATCTAGGTAAAGCGCAAATCACCCCCTCCAGCTTCCCGTTTACGCAACGCACAATCACCTAATAATCCCTGTATATCCTGGTGGTCTCGAGGAGCCCGCTATTCCTGTAAGTAGCCATGGGCTTCACGGATCTTAGTGGCAGAAGCGATTCAGATCTTGTCAGGGAGTTGCCCTTTGTACCTTTACGGTTTGCACCCTTGGGTTTTGAGTCCCTAAACCATGAAATATGGTCCTTAATGAGGGAATTTCAGACCCAAAACCTAGGGTTACAAACATGAACGGTACAAACTTTCAGTCTTTGATCTTGCGCCCGGAGTCAGACTCACCCATGTGCCCAGCCAGTAATGCATTTAGTGTTGAGCCATCACGCTCTCCTCAGAAGTCAATGCAACCTAGGTTAGGTGCACATCCGAGAACGCAACGCAACAAGCAGCGGAGGGTGTTCATGGATTTATGCCATTCTTTGATGGACGCAGCACCACATCATCCTAAAACAACCGCACCTTATCCAGAATTCTGGTGCTTTGCTATTTTTCGAGTCATTAGAGTCATTCAGCAGTTTGTTTCATCAGCAGTATATTGGCGATCCGCTAAATACTTGCAAGGAGATTAGACTGCGACAGGGGCATGCCGCGGTCCTCTCATCTGGTACATTGTTGACCAGAATGGGTTTTTTCGTGTACAAAATTTATCAGAATAAGGAACAGAACTTAGAATCATGAATCGTAGTCCAAGAAAAAACAGTCATGGGGTTCAGCCACTCAGTATGCTAAACCCTAAGGCATAAACTTATTGGCTCTGGTTCGCAGCTTAAAGCTGTCCTGCAAACAGGTTGCAAGCGTGCGGAAGCACAGCGAAGACATGTCTCGCGAGGTGCAAGCGGGTTACATTTGCTTCTGCAACATCACGGGTTTTTTTCTTGGGGGGGGGGAGCAGTCCTCCATACTCCGTACATACTGCGAGCATAGGATTCGGGAAGGGCAGAAGTTGTAGAGGCTGGGTCCTCCCAGTATAGCCTTACATACCTAGACCCCCAGGTGCGTGGATGAATGGCCTTATGACTAATTGTGGGCGGTTGTGGGTCATCATTTTACCTGCTTTCGCAGTCCAGGCAGAAACCGTCTTATAACGCCATCCCTTTCCCAGGCAGCCTCCGCATCCTTACTGATGCTTAGTGGGAGACATGCAGACATGGCTCGCTACTAGTGATGGTCCTTTCGAATCCTCTTGTTGATTCGTCTTTTCTATGCCTGCATTACGTTTTGGTGAATAGTGCGCCCCGTTCCTGAGAAGTCAATCCCGCCACAGGGCATGAGGGTACCATCGCAAGAGATCTCAAATCACGCGAATGAAGACAATCTGGACGACCTGAAACGAACCGTCCTTTCCTTGGCCCTTAATTCATAGATTCCATAGCAGGCTCAGTATACATGTGTCATAACTAAGATGACTAAGCACAGTACCGCGTCTTAAGCACAAGCTGCATTCGGGATATGCAAAGCGTGCTAGATCTCAGAGGGCCCAAGTATTCAACAAATGAGTAGTTGGTGAGTAGGTGCTGGTAGATGGTAGTATAATAAGTTTGGGGAGAGTGTGATTTAGTCAGGGCATCGGACACTTGAAATGGCTATGTGCAGGCAGTGGTCATAAAAGAGCCTAAGCCTTAATGATTACCAGTGATGTAGGCTTAGATTCCTTGTGTAGTTAACAATATAGGGTACTGAAATAGATCCCAAAGTGATATTGGCAGGTACTTTGGCTGTTAGACTACTTGAGCTCCTCTTTGGGGGCCTTAGATCTGAGACCTCCAGGTGAACTTCAAGGCTATTACACAGACCTCCCGGGGTGTTAATTTAGCCTTGTTTCTCCGTTGTTGGGGCCCTAACTTGTTTATAAAGATGAGCTATCGATTTCAAAAGGGCGCGCTTCCCCGCAGGACCTTTCTAACTGTAGATCAGCCCCGCTTTCAAAATCCTAAAACATACACCCCAAACCCTAAACCTTAAACCCTAATCCCTAAACCCTAACCCCTAAACTCTAATCCCTAAACCCCAATCCCTAATCCCTAAGCCCTAAACCCGAAGCCCTAAACCCTGAACCCTAAACAAACCAGACCATTGGTCCTAGGCCAGCCCCTTTCTAAGGAGCTCCAGGTTCTCATAATCTGCAAGAGCCAAGGGTTTTGGTCTGTGATCTTGGGTTTAGGGTTTAACGGTTTAGGATTTAGGAGTGTAGGGTTTAGGGGTTTAGGGTTTAACGGTTTAGGATTTAGGAGTGTAGGGTTTACGGGTTTAGGGGTTTAGGGGTTTAGGGTTTGGGAGTGTTGGGTTTAGGGTTTTAAGGTTTAGGGGTTTATGGTTTAGGGTTATTGTGAAAGTTTTCAAGTTGATGGCCCTGTTTGGGTAACAACAACATCGAGGGTCGTCAGGTAACAGGGACCCAACATGGGCGCATGAGTTTAGGGTTTAGTTATTTTTGGTGAAAGTTTTCCAGTTGATGACCCTTTTTGGGTAACGACAACATTGAGGGTCGTCAGGTAACAGGGACCCAACAAGGGCGCATGATGTTGACAACTTTCCGTCCGGCCATATCATTGGTCCAGCCTCACACAGTAGAACAGGAAGATCTTGGTACGTATCAATACGAACAAAGCCATAGTGACAGCCACCCCCATGATTGTGCTTGAAACCTTAAATGGGTATTTCTCAAAATGAGCCCTGCAACGGTTGGGACGCCCATAAGCCCTTTGAAATGCCCGCATGTCCCTGAGGTTATTCTAAGGAACTCCCAAAGCATCCAGCCTAACCCGGTCTTAGCCCGACACCCTGAAGCCCAAACCCATCAGCCCAAATCCGGAACCTCAGCTTAAACCCCAATTACCTGAAGCTTCACGATAATTATCGTGCTGTATAAAGCTGTAGGTAGTTGGGGTTGTAGGTAGACCCTAACCTAACCCCTAAACCCTACACCCGAATCTATCCTCGAGCCTAAACCCTAAACCCTCAACCCTACGTAGACCCCTTCACCCTAAACCCTAAACACCCCTGCCGCAGCTCGAAAATCCCAAGAGCTCTCTCCGGAAGTGGCGCAAGCTGGGCGGAGAGGTTGGCAGCCGGATTTAGGGTTTAGGGTCTAGGGTTACAGCAAGGTTTAGGAAGCTATTCGGGATTAAGGGTTGAGAGTACAGGGTTTCATTGAGGTGCACTTTAGGGCCGGGGGTCTAGGAAGCATTTATTCTGGGTTGAAGATTTTGAGCGAAGCGTTAGTTGCAGGATTACTTGGGGATCACAGTTCGGCGCTTCCCACTATCGGCTCATGCGCTACCCCTTCTTTGTGTAAGTCATTCCTGTATATACTAATTTACCCAAGGGCTCCAGTTACCTAAATAATGGGAACTGGGTTCTATATACCCTATAGTTACATGGCCCAGTAGCCTACTATTTAGGTAACTAGGAGCCCTAGGTTACACATGCTTGTAGCCGCAGTACTGGAGAGGTTGTCGGGACTCAACTCCACGGGTGATGTTCAAGGTTCAGGGTTTACAGGAATAAATTCTTAGGCTGAGCTACACTCCATGCAGCCCACAACGCTGAATCCTAAACCCTGAACCCTAAACACAAAACTCCAAACGTCTCCTCGGCACTGCATATATAATTCCAGAAGCCTGGTGGGGCCTACCCCAAAAAATCCAAGTACCAAAACATTACAACTTCCCCCCGAAACCCGCAATTACATTACTACCTGGACCCCCAGAGTCTGTAGAATAATGGCCTTTTGAACTATGTGATGGTTTTTGGATCATGATGTTACCCACTTTGGAGGTCCAGGTAGTACCCAACAGGCCACGTATCCAATTTAAGGAGTACATGGACCCGCTGGGTACATGCAGCCTAGAGAAGCTTAAGCTCCCCAATCTCTAAACCCTAACCCTTACCTGAACCCCAAAAGTATGTAGAATAATGGCCTTTTGGGCTATAATCAGGGGTTTGGGGCCATTATTTTACCTACTTTTGGGGTCCAGGTAATTCTTAATCCCCAAAGCCACGCACCATGCGCAGGATTTGGATCAGGAGACTCTGCGAGTGAAGATCCAAGATCTCCAGGTTCCCTGTCCATGTGTAGGGTTTAGGGTTTAGGGTAGGTTGGGATGCGCAAATGAGCGGCTAAGGGCTCAAATGTGGTAGGGGCTTAGGATTAAGGCTTCAAGTTAGATGGCCGCCTCTAGGTTAGTGTTCATGAGGGGTCGAGGCGGCTTAGGTCAAAAGAATCGTTGCGTTATAGCGGGAACCCGAATAGGGGGCCTTCCGAATTTCCTCGCCTGGGGCTGACCCTAAACCGTAAAACCCTAAACCCTAAAACCTTAAACCCTAAACCCTAAAACCCGAAACCCTGACATGCATGGTTGTCTACCAGGTGAGGGAGATCGATTGGCCACCAGGACCTCCCCTCCCCAATGCTCAGAATGGCCGCCTTCAACCCTTTAATAGTGGTATATTAGGAATTAGGGTTCAGGGGTTTAGGGGTTCAGGGTTTGCGGTCATAATAGGAATAGAAGAGGACCCCAGTAGAATCATAATTATCCCTTATAGTCACTGTTGCTGGTGTGGGCGGGGGTCTATCTTTTGTAGGGGTTGAAAGGCCTCCTTGTTATGGATGTTTGGGGAGTTTAGGTAGACCTTCAGGTATGACAACGGCTTGATGGAATTGTGTTGTATTCGTCTCATGCGGTTTTGGGTTTAGGGTTTCACAAAGCCCGAGGGGGAGAGAGATGGGGCGAGCGCAGGGACACAAATCGCTGCTTGTCGTGATATAGCAGACTCCGCAAGCTACTCCCCAACAAAACACCATGCCCTGGAGTGAAAACAACGCAGCAGCTACTTGTCAAACCAAGGCTGCGTGCTCGTCACTGTAGGGACTAAAAGAATAGGACCTGCAACCTTCAGAAATCCTGCAACCACCAACGAAAAGCGAACTTCTAATTCTTGTTGATATACCTTGCGGGAATGGATTTTCCGTAGTAGTCCCCATATAATCCCGTACAATATCCCGAAAATCCGAATTCCGAGTGTACTCCCCGCATATCTCCAGGGGTTCTCAGAAACGCACCCTTCCAATTTGGACAATTCACTCGAGTCGTGGGTTGAAAGCCCCGGTCCCTTAACCCGGGGCTTTGATAGAAATCCGAAGCATACTCGAAAAGGACTTACATTGGAGAGCACAGATCAACCCTAAACCCCAAACCCTGAATCCGTAACCCCCCAATGAAAGTTTCATTTTCAATTCCATTCCATATCTATATCCGTATTGATTCCCTAGGCCCTGAACCCTAAATCCTAACCCCTAATCCCTAAACCCCAAGCCCTAAATCCTAAGCCCCAATCCCTAAGCCCCAAACCTTAAATCCTAAACCCTAATCCCGAAACTGTCTAGACTCTAAACCCTAATTCCATCCCTAAGCCTGAATCCCTGAACCTAAACCCTAATCCCTAATCCCTATAGACCCTACAAACCCTTAAACCCTAAACCCCAAGGAGCGGCTGAATGACAAGAAAGAGGCGCTGTTAGAGAAGGAACTCATCCTCGAAGAGGCCCGGGGATCTAAGGTTCAGGGTTTTAGTTTTCGAAGATAGGGTTTCAGGGTGTAAGGTTTTAGAGATTTAGGGTTTGAGGGTTTAGGGGTTAGGGATTTGGAGTTGTAGCGTTTTAGGTTTTTGCATTTCAGGGTTTAGGGTTTTAACGTTTTAGGGTGGAGGGGCTTCGGTTTTACAGTCTAGGGTTGGTTTAGGGTTCCTAGGAAAGTGCAGGCGGAGTTGCAATCTGGCAAGTACATACCCTATTTTAAATAGGGTATGTACTTGCCTATTTATACCCGGAATCGCAACCGCAGATTCCGAGTCACCAGATGATTGTTAATACCACCCCCCCCCAAACTAGCATGGAAATGCAGATGGGTCCCTTAAACCGGGAAGAGCAAGAGTCAACAAGTTTGCTGGCACAAGCTCCGCTACGGTGTATCGCCTTGTGACAGGTGTTGTTGAATTCGAGAAAGATGATGGATCGAAGGACAAGTTTGCTCCCTACATGTGCCCATTTCTGGACACGCCAGTAGCGGATCCACATGCTGGACAGCCCTGGATTGGTGCTGGAACAGTCGGCTTTCATGGCCGCTTGGCGTATGATGACGCCGCGAAGATGTTTTTAGCAGAAAATTGCAATCATTGAGAAGACAGCAGCCAAAAGGAAGACGTCGCAGACTTCAACCATGAAGTCGCCCGAAGTCTTAAAAACTGCTGCTGCAAGTCGGAGACGTTTGGAATCTGGCAGGGTACGAACCTCATCGCCAGCTTTACAATGCTCCGCCCGACACTGCTTGTCTTCCTCTGCCTATTAGTACCAAAGCTCAGCTACCCACCTACTGGGTACGTTGACTCTCTGGGCTATGAAAACCAGATCTTCCTTCCTGATGCCCTGACAAGACCTGAGTCTGCAGAGACTTTAGAATTGAGGCCCCTTCATTCCAAATGTTGCTGGTCCTTTCTTTTGTGGGAAGTTTCTGCAAGAATGGGGGCCATTTTGGAAGTCCCTATAATCAGTGGCCATATTATGATATTTGGGTCCATAACTGGGTACACCTATTTTAGGAACCCTCTATGCCTCATGCGTCCTGCTTATTCTGAGGCCTGTCACCTACTCCTGGCGTCTAAACCCTAAACCCTCCTTGTACCTTTGAACAGGGCTATAGGGTTTGCAGTAGGGGTGTATGTAGGGTGCCTAAACCATAAATCCTAAACCGAGGGTAGATGGAGCCTGCGGAGACGGGGTTTTATGATAAGCAAATCCGTCATGATGGACTAGAGCTGCACGAAATTGATGCGGAAGTGTCACAACCCTAGCTGTAACGCTCTAACCTTGTTGCATCACATACAGACAGAGTTTCCAGATGCCAGGGTGTCTGGGAGCTTAGAGTTCAAGGTTTAGAGGCTCTTCTGTCAACCTTGTGCACGCTTAAGTTAGATTCCCCCAACCGCAGATCTTTGGCACAGCTAGCTTGTGAGACTTCATTTTCCTCCGGGTGCGACAAATGCCGGAAGATTTCAGATCATCATTGATATTGATATATGTGGGATGGCAGTGAGACTGGTATTTGGCGCGCTATGTTTTGGTCCGTGGAAATTATTGAATACGGATACATTCTGAATCCGGGCTCCCTGAACCCTAGACCATAAACTTTAGACCCCTGTAATACACCCTTACTATAGTAACTGAATTTAAGTTCCTTAACATCAGCCCAGATTCCTGTGAAACTTGCAAAGGTCACTGCCCTGTCCGAGAAGCTACGGAATCAGGTGCCAGACATGCTGATTTGGGATACTCTGTAGGGATTATATGGTATCAGTTTTAGGGTATTTAGGGCTATGGTTTAGGGTACAGGTTCTGGGATTCCTTGCAGGCTGCAGGAATTACATAGTGGTTATGGAGGCTGGGGCTGAATGCACCGGGGGTTGTTTTGAACTTCCTGCCTCATTGCTTTGAACGCGCAAGCACAAATTTAAGTATGACGTTGAGAAGCCGATTATGCGAGTGTATCCCAGGATGTTGCGCAGTACTTGCTGGCCCTGATATGCGCTAAGAAGTGGAGCCTTTGGTGTAGATTAGGAGTTAGCAGCCCCCATGATCCCCAAATACAGGGGTAGGCTTGATGTTTGTTAGTTCCATTTCCTCTAATTCTTAGAATTTTTGCGTAAAGCCATAAACAAAGATTTGAATGTTAATGGTTCCCCGAATCCACCCTAGTAAGCTCTAAATCGTGTGGCTTGGGGTTTGGGAATCCGGCCTTCGCCTTGAGTTGGACAAAAGAGGGTTTAGGCATTTAGGCATTTAAGCTTTAGGGCTTAAGGCGCTGGATGGTCCAGGCACTTCGATGGATGACATGTAGGGATTTATAGGGTTTCACAGGAATTGCATATGGGATATTTTGGGTTCCATAGGGGTTGTATCGGGATGTATAAGAAGATGTAGGGAAAGATATGTTCATATAAAGGATATGTAAGGCTATGGAGTGGTTATAAGGATATAGGGCCCTAAACCCTAAACCCTAAACCCTATTCTGCACCCCTCGAGCTACTTGGGAGACTCCTACGTGGGCTTCAAAAGTTCGTAAACACATGGCCCCAAAGCTGTTTAAATGGTCGAAAATGGCAATGTGTACACACCATTCTGGGGTTTACGTAAACCACACGCCTAAACACCAAATCCTAAACCTTAAATTCTAAACCCAAGCCCCAAATCCTAAACCCTAAATTCTAAACCTAAACCCCAAATCCTAAACACTAAACTCTAAACCTAAACCCCAAATCCTAAACCCTAACATCTTTTTTAAACCTAAACCCCAAATCCTAAGCCCTAAACCCCAAATCCTAAACCCTAAACCCGAAACACCAAACCAAGACTCTGAGAGTTGATCTGCAGGCCTTAGATGGGCGGCAAGGTACCCTCGAGCTCTCCCAGAAGGTCTTACCATCCGCCTGCACCCTCTACTTGGAGGTCATTGGTAGGTTAGGGTTTTATGACCATAATAGGGATATAAACCCAAGAAATCAAAGAGCACTTACCCTTTTAGGGCTCCTTTTAGACTTCTCTTTGATTCTATTTACCCTAGGTAAAAAAATCCTAACCTGGTCAAGGGTAGGTTTGGGTTCAGGGTTTAGGGAGACTTAGTAGGCATACTTATAATGCCCCAGAATCCATATAGTAGTCCTAGTTATCCCCATTATGAACCTACTTTCTAAATCCCACTGACCCTCCAAGTGCTGTGGCTCTGAGGGTTTAGGGTTTTGGGTGTTTTTTAGTTTAGGGTTTTCGGGTTTTAGGCTTTCAGGGTGTGGGGTTTCAGGCTTTTGAGGTTTTTGCATTTTAGGATTTGGGGGCGGTTAGGGTGCGTTTTGATTTTCGGTTTTGGGGGGGTCTAGAAGCTGTTGTTCACAGGGTGGTGAGATTTTGGGGTTCTGGCATCCCAAGTTACCATAATAATGTAGAAACAAATGGATCATACTATGAGATGTGATGGAAACTTTCATTTTACATTGCTGTACAGGGATAAAGGGTTCCAAAGAGAAAGTGGTTCTGGATGTGCGGTTTTCCTTTTGAAGGTTTTCTACAGGGTTATATAGGGATACATGATATAGGTATCAGGCGTATGGCTTAGTGCTCATGTTTCGATTCTCTTGAACAGAGATTGTAGAAGTTTGGGGTTTCTACTGGAGCCGGGCATGCCAACTCACATGTAGGGTTGGGGTGAAGCACTTACGGCCCGGGTTTGGGGTGAAAGCTGTGCGGGCTCCTGGTTCGGAACAGGTTGAGCGTCCAGGGTTAGGGTTTCAGGATTTCAGGTTTTGAGGCCATCAGATCCGCACCAAGATATAACTAAGCCCTAAACCCTAATCCCCTAAATCCTCAACCATAAGCCCCTAAACCCATACTTGCATATACCCACGAGCCACTGGGTGTAGTCGCGCCTTGTTTTCGAGGCCCTAAGCAGACCCAGCATTAATCCTAAACACTGCAGGCATTAGGGCGTATGGGGCTAGGGTTTAGGTTGGGTACTGCCCTTAGTAACAGTTGGATAATAAGTATAATACAGTTATATATAGCCCTTAATAGGACCCCTAATATAGACTGTTACTGGGGGGGGCAGGGCAGTACCCAAGGTTTACGTTTTAGGGTTCAGGGTTTAGGGTTTAGTTTCGGGCTTAGGGTAAAGGTCTCAGGGCTTAGGGTTTAGGCTTTACAGGGCTTAGGGATCATCCCCAAATCCTCAATTCTGTCGCCTGAACCTCCTGACTAGCAGCCTCGCAGGCATTTGGGAAGTCCAGATCATACATGCTAAACGCTTTGGGGTTTAGACACTTCCTGGGTTCTCCAGGAGATGCCCGCGACTTTCAAAAGGCAAAAAAATGAACAGGGACATTATTCTACATACACTCCCCCAAACTAACATGGAAACCCATATAGTCTCCTTTTAGAAGGACTGTAGTCTTTATAGGGCTCTTGTTGGGTTTCCATGTTAGTTTCCGGGAGTGTACTTCTGGGGGTCAGGTAGACCCAAACCCTAGATCCTAATTTCTAAGCCCTCAATCCTAAACCCTAAATCCTGAAACCTGAGCCCTGAATCCTGAATCTCAAACCCTATAAATCCTAAACTCTATAAATCCTAGATGTTAAATCCCTGCAGTTCCTAAGCCGTTTACTGCTGGAAACCGCTACTGGGCACCTCTCGCTCTCAAGTGTAGGGAATCTAGCGGGCCCTGGCCGGATGTGGGGGCGGCTCCTACCAGGCCGTGGGGGTTCAGGGGTTTTGCATTTACCTAAACCCCAAAAGTATGTAAAATAATAGGCCTAATCCCCTAATAACAGCCATAAAGGCAATTATTTTACATTACTTTGAGGGTTCAGGTAGTGTTTTTAGGGGGGTAAGGGGTTTAGGGTTTCAGGGTTCAGGGGTATAGGGGTTGAGGGGCTGAGGGCTTATCGGGCTTAGCGCTCTTGAAGGTTCACGGGTCGCTATCGGGATCATTTGGGGGTTAGAGACGAGAGCGAATTAATTGGGCATGTTAGAGTTTTTAGAGATCATGTAATTTGGGGTGACTTAGGGTCTAGGGATGTTACCCCGAAGTGGAGAATCAAAGGGAGAAGAACATGGAACATGAAATGGAAATTAGGTTCACGCAGGGACTTAATCTTATTCCTATAAGGTAGCCATGAAGGTCCAAGTAGTACCTAGTATTTGAATACTTAAGATGTTTGTTCTCGTGATTGTGGTATAGATTAAGCACTTGGACCCTTAGGGTTGCTATGAGTGTTTAAGTGGTGCTCGGAGTTTCCTACACTAAGCGATAGTTACACTAACGTTATATATATATATGTGCATACACATGTACTTTGACTTTATGTTGAGTGGCCTAATGATGTTTGATGGCCGCTGGCACAGGGGTCGGCCGGTTCAAAGGTTGATGCTCTGCATCCGGGGCCAGGGCGCTGGTCTACTGGAGGTTTGGGACAGGGCTAGGGCTTCAGTTAGGGCTGAGGCTTGTGCAGTTCACCAGTCCAAGTACCGAATACTCATGTATTGACGCAACACCTTTCATATCACAGTTCTCGTTCCCAAAGCCACACTAGGGTATTGATTCAGCAGCCCACATGTAGTTGCTAGGACCTTGGGTCGTTCTTTATCAAGCCTTGGGGTGGGTGTATGAGTTTCTGCCCTGAACCCGAATTAGGCCCTAAACCTTTTGCTATTGCAGTATTAATGGCGAAGGGGTCAGAAGTAGGTGGAGGGGAGTAGCGCAGCTTCCGAAACATCAGGGCCTTTCCGTCTTGAACCCTAAACCCTAAACCCTAAACCCCAAACCCTAAACCCTAAACCCTATCGGCTGAAGGATGCCCAGAAGCTACTTGTCAAATGCTACACTTTCTGGGTAGGGTTTAGGGTTTAGGGTTTTAGGGTTCAGGGGGGTTTTGGTATTAAAAGTCCTGCATGACCTCAGTATACTAGAAGCCATGGTCCTGAAGGTTGAACAAAGGGATCCAGATCTACAGATGATAGCTTCCTTGAGGCCTGAAGTCTATGAGTTACAACATATAGTCCCCCTTCAGTAAATAGAATGTGGCTTTGGGTTTGTTATCCATATATCCCATGTTCTATCTACATTGAGGGGACTGTATATACACATAACACATACTTCGGGCCCTGAGGTCTGTAAGTTGTTCCTATCAGCTCTTTGGATCGCTAGGGGAAGGTATCAACCGCATGTGAGCCATCCGGCTTCCATGTCGCGAGCATGGGTTGCCATATGGCACAGTTTACCTTCCGCCAAACTACCGCAGCACCGCATATGGCTTTTTTGTTGAAAGGACTGTAGTTCACAAAGAGCCCCTTTCCACGTTCCATGTCAACTTGAGGGATGGGAAGGATTCATAGAGGTTGATCAGCAGTGAGACTCCGAATGGACGCTTATCCTGGTCATTTGGAAGCTTGGCATATTTTTTTCGCTCAGTCCGTCATCAAAGGGAGCAAGTCCTCAGGTTTGCTTGAGCAATCAAAATTGCCAATCGAGCGCTTGCGGAGTCCTGTGATCAACGAGCCCCCACTGAACAATGGGAGGGCCGTCACTGCAGGCTCTTCAGATGCAGCGTTACTTAGCGAGGTTTCATAATAGGATTCAGGGTTTAGGGTTTAGGGTTATATTAGGATCATGGAAAAGAAAATGGAAACCACAATTTAGGGTTTAGGGTTTAGGGTTTAGGGTACAGGGTTCACGTGACATGAACAACCTCCTCGGAAACGCGTGAACTCCATGTCTATTCTCCCTGATCAGAAAAGCCAGTGAGCATAGCGTTGGTACATCCTAAGCACCCTAAACCCCAAACCCTAAACAGCAGTGTGCATTGTTCTTCCCCATTATCCGTATATATGCCTATATAAGCCTCACAAAATCCTGTGAAGCTTCTCATAGACCGCATCCAAGCCTGTTCGGCTCCCTGCATTGCAACAAAACGTACAAAGCAGTGCTTTTCTTTCTGCTTAGGGTTTAGGGTTTATTTGGTGTAGGTTTCAGGGTTTAGGGGTCTAGGGTTTAGGGTTTAGGGTTTATAGGGTGTAGGGTTTAGGGTTCGCCCCTTAACCCTGTGTCAAGTCTCAGCCTCAAACCGCAAAAAGCGCTAAACTGCAAACCCCTAAACTCTGAACCGCAAACCCCGTATAAAGCCCAGATGTTTACAAAGTAGCCTTAAACTCCTGAATCCCTAAGATTATAAACCCTCAGCCCATACAGGAATCCCAAGCGTTGGACTGAAGCCTTTATAACACAGAAATCTTCGCCCAGAAAAACCCCCGACAGTCTTCCGGGCCTCTGGGTAAACTCTAAAACCTAATCCCGAAATCCTAATCCCTTAACCCCCAAAATCCTTAAACCCTTGGCCCCTAAATCCTAATCCCTACACCCTTAGTCCCTGAACCCTAATCCCTAAACCGTAACTTCTAATCCCTAAGCCTTCGTCCCTAAACCCGAATTCCTAAACTTTTGGTACCCTAAACCCTAAACCCTAAACCCTAAAGCAGTCAGTGAAGGTGTGGGATGACGGAAGCTGCAGTGGAGTGTCACAGGCTAAGTTTCGTCGTATGTGTGATGTCTCCAGGGTTTTGGGTTTAGAGTTTGGGCTTTAGGGTTTAGGGTTTGGGCTTTTGGGTTTAGGGTTTAGGGTTTGGGCTTTTGGGTTTAGGTTTAGGGTTGGTTAGGATTGAGGGTTTAGCTCTTCAGGGGTCTTAGGGGTTTGGGCTTCAGGGTAACCCACCCTCCCCAAGCAAACATGGAAGTAGCGGGCGTTCTAGTGTATCATACTGCTACAGGGAGTACAGGGATGTAGTACAGGAATGTAGCGTTTGGGTTTGTGTTTAGCTTCCCGCGCATTTCAGCTTGTATGCTAGTTGGGGGAAAGATAGCAGTCGGGGTGGCGTGAAAGTATACAGCTATTGAACATGATAGTGCTACCATCGCATTAGGAATCAACACCTTGGGACCGGAGGGAGCAACCTCATTCTTTCATACCCCGGCCATGCCCACAACTCAACCTTTACACTTTGTCCTGTAGTCAGCACCAAAAGCTCTCACTCAAAGCATAGCCCGATAACAACAGACCCCTCGATCCGTCCCTTCGCAATTCTGCAAGCGTCCGAAGCCTGCATTTTGCGCTCCACTACATGGGTGGTTGTCAAAATTATGGGCCCTTTTTGGGTCCCTATTATAATACGGCACCTAATATTTAGGGTACCCAAAAAGGGGCCATAATTTTGACAACCATCTACATGGGGGGGTGCTGAGATCTATCAGTTCATGCAAGGTGTAAGGATCCCTTGGGGAGGTGCAGGGTCCTCATTTTAGGGTTTAGGGTTTAGGGTTTAGGGTTTAGGGTTTAGGCTCACTTTGGGAACCTTCAGCCGCTACAGTTTCAAAGGTTTCAAGATCACCTGAAAAAGTATCTTGGCGAGGCATACCATGCAGTCCCCAAGACGTGTACAGCAAACCTGTGAAATTTTATTATCCTTCAGGTTCGAGCTTCTTCTAGGTAGAACCCATTTTGTTTGTTCTGCTTCATCCACCGACACAGTATGCAACGATTATAAGCCCAGAAGCTCTGTTGCCCCAAGTGTTGTGGGATAAGAGTAATATGAGCAACCATCGAATTATGAACTCCTTAAAGGGAGCTATAAAGGAAGTATATTGGGGACTAGTATAGAGGTTATGAAGAGTATTATGAGTTTAGATTATGGCTTTTTTTGGAGCTCGGACTTGATTCAGGTGTGGTAGGCCTATAGGGTTGTGGTTCAGGGTTTAGGTTTAGGTTTTAGGGTTTAGGGTGTAGGGTTTAGGCCTGTAGGGTTGTGGTTCTTGGAGTATGTGAGTTTGAAAAAATTCAGACAGCTCAATGGAGACGCCTGAAGAACTAGGAAGATTTGTCGCGTCCAACGTCTCCATCCTGATCGAAGGTGATTCCCTCAAACTCTAGGCTAACGATCTCTGCCCTTGGATTAGGTCGCGAACGACTACTGGGTGAGGAGTTAAGAACTCTGCTGGAGCAGGCAGGCTGCATTTGGGCTGCGCAAGGGTCGTGAATTCGGGATTCTCGGGGTTCCCTAAACTTTAAACCCCAAACCCTAAAAGGCTTAGCTTCGTCGGCGTCTTATGTACAGGTTCAGGACGTCTGCTAAAAGTTTTCGGGCATTACCTGGACCCCAAAAGTAGGTAAAATAATAGCCCCAAAACCCCTAAATATAGCCCAAAAGGCCATTATTCTACATACTTTTGGGGTTCAGGTACTTGATGTTGCTGAACAGGATCCTTCAGCGTTGTAGTGCATGGGAAAGCGGCTGATGACCACATCCCAAGAGTGTTGTGTTTAGAGTTCAGGGTTGAGGGTTTTAAGGTTTAGGGTTTGGGGTGTAGGGTTGAGTCTTTCCAGAGGCTCTAGGACCCCCATAGTGGAGCCCCAAACTTAGCCAGTAGACTCAGTAGACCCCAAAGCCAACACGTTTTCCCTACTCGGGCGAGGCCCTATAGCTATTTCCAGGACGGATAAAACCGGGAACCTGTAGATGCTCCATAATGGCCAGGAACTCCATCCAGCATTGCTTTAAGTAGTAGGCCCTAGTCGCCGTTTCCGGTTTGAAGTGGGCAACAGGATGGCAGCTTCCTCTTAGACCCTAAACCCTCAACCCTATACACCCCTATGTACCTCTATATACCCCACCCCCTATGAAACGCTTTAAGGGGTGCAGAGACTCTATGGGTTACGAGGCTCCTCTTCTTGAGCTTGTCATTCCTGGGCTCGACGCCTAGGCTTGGTCTAAGTGCTCAGGCGTAGCATGGAGGCAAGGAAGAAACACATGAGCCCTTTTTGGCCTCCTATATTTATGTTCTACTATTTGCTTGAGAACCATCCAACAAATAGAAATATTCTTCCTCACAAGGGTAACATAGGGATTGTTGTTTTTCATTCTTTAAGGTTTCACAAGCAAATAGTAGTATTGCTATCGCCTAGTTCAGTGCGTGTTTTGGAGACCGCTTTCCGGTGCCCATGATCATTCCTGATGCATGCATTGGGTCATTCCCCCTCCCAGAAACAGTCCTTGAAGGAGCGGATATACCTTCATTTATCTGTTGTGGGAACTGCTACTGGGAGGGGAAATGACCGAAGGTATGCGTACAGTTGTCATTTACCCTTCAGACAGTGCAATGACAAAGTGTCAACAGACGGAAGCGACAGAAACGGTCCACGTCGAGGCTTCGTGCGGTTGAGGGTTTAGGGTTTAGAGGTGAGGGCTTAGGGTGGGCCTTTTTGGGGGGGTAATTGTGATTGATAGGGGCTCTGGTTTTTTCTGGGCATACAGCGGGTTCTACTGTTTATGGCAACTCGCATATGAAACCTACACGCATGAATGAGGAGGTGGGCTCATCCAACTTAGGCCTGCAGTAAGATTCTTTGTTTTCCAAGGGTTTGCTGTTCCTGTGAAGCATATTCTACTTGTTGCTCCCCCCAAAAAAGCTGAATGCCAAGCTCTTATACATGCCTAATGTTCATCAACTACAACCTTCAATTTGTGTTCACGTGCCTGCAGGCCGATTCCCAGTGCTCGCCCAAGCTCGAGGGCTGTATGTGAGCAGTTTGTTTCAAGGGGATACGATAGTCCCCAAAATGGTGGTTAGCAAAAATCATGGGTAATTACCTTGTTTGGGGGGTCCTCATAACAACGACTGTCGTCTTTTGGGGTCTATATCGAGGTCCCCCTAGCCAGGAAAACTACAATATGGAGTAAGATGATATCCTGCTCCCGTTGCAGTATCTAACAACATGTACTTTACCAGCGCAACATCATCTTATTTGATTTTCAACCCCAGAGAAGCGCTAGACTTGTGTACGGCTGTCCAGTGCGAGACGGCTACATGACCAAAGGGTCCTGTAGGGTTTAGGGTTCAGGGCCTTTAGGGCCAAGCATGGGAATGTCAGGGAATTATTTGCAAAGCTTTGCAATATTGCTGTGGGAACCACAAGCCCTCAAGAACGACATCCCTGAACCCCAATGCCGCTGTTTGATCCCACATAGAGACCCCAAAATCTTATGACAATCCCAACGTTTTGTGAAAGGTTTTTGTTAACCCGGCTTCATGACATGGGTATCCCTCAGGATTCCATTTAGGATTTGGGTTTTATGGTTTCAACATGGCCCTACTTCACAAAGTCCCTGTAGAACAAGCCCCCCCCCATACGTGGAGAGGCTTGACTAAAACGAGAGCGTAGCTTGTGGCCATTTTGGGGACAGGTATTTTCAACCTTGAAACCTTAATCCTAAACCCTAAACCTTAAACCCTCAATCCTAAACCTGAAACCCTACCCCAGAAACATTAAACCCTAAACCTCAAACCCTGAACCCTGAACAGCTACCAGTTGTTAGAGACCTAAGTCAAAGCTGCGCTGAGGTGGAGACTTTTGGAGGAGCGCCTTGATGAGGCGAGCAGCACCAAGCTAGGAACACAAAAGCCTTCTCTACAATCGTTTTGTTAACAATGCCTGGGGCTCCTAGTTACCTAAATAGTAGGCTACTGGGCCATGTAACTATAGGGTTTATAAAACCCAGTTCCCATTATTTAGGTAACTGGAGCCCTTGGGATAGGATTTAAATCATAAGTGAGTAAATGGGTATTTCCTATATTGCAGGTTTAGAGTTTCCCTAAAACCCTAAACCCGAACCGCGTTATGTGGCTTCAGAGATGGGGGCATGTGCTTCAGGGTTTAAGGATTGCGGTTAGGGTGAGAGCTCCGGGCTTATATAGGGTATGTGCATTGTGGGATTGGGATACCCTAGCCCTAAACTTTCAGCACTAAACCCTAACCCTTCAGCCCTAAATTGGGGCTCAGGTTTTGGGGCGCCACCGGGGATTGGGCTAGATGTGTCGAATGTGTGGCTTAAGGCTTCGCCGGATCGCACTAGAACCCCAACCTTAAAGCCTAAACCTTGGCGATGGGTGCAGCATGAGTTCCTTTGTAGATAAGTTGGGCACAGGTTTCATCTATGGAAAAGCTGTGCAAGCTTGAACCGGTGGCAAACTGCAGGTGCAGGCGCAAACCCTCACCGAAAATGCAGAGGACTGACTTGCATAGTGTAGCAACCTGAAAACTTACGACTATTCCTTTGTCATTTCTACCTATATATATATATGTAGAGAGAGAGAGAGAGAGAGAGAGAGAGACAGAGAGAGAGAGAGAGAGAGAGAGAGACAGTGTGGGCATATATGCACACATACATGTATGTATATATATATATGTATATCTATGTATATGTATGTATATGTATTTGCAAATTTGTATGTTGATGTTTATGTGTGTTCTGTGTATACCCGACATAACTAGGTGGAGGTTTGGGTGTTACACAAACAGAGTGCATGTGTGCGTGTAGATAGTATGGTTTAGGCGCATCCCTAAACCCTAGTCCCTAAACCCTCAACCGTTATATAGTCTGTGGGTGTCCCCCACTCCGGATCCCATGCGCAGACCCAATCATTTAGTGAACTAGGAAGTACGGTGAATATTACCCAAAGAGTCCACGTAGCTAGATAGTATAGGGTTTTGGGTTTGGGTCTTGGGGTATACTTGGATTCCAAAGTAGCTGTAGGGTAAAAACCCTTGGGCCCTAAGTATATGCTATGGTCCTACATGGACCCATTGGGTTAGTACTCTTTTACCAAAGGGTCATGCGAGATTTCGTTTTTGAACAGTATGAAGAGCTTTGCCCTACTGAGCCCTAAACCCTAAACCCTATAATCCCTAGGCCAGGACCCTGAATCCTAACCAATGCTTTCATGGGTTCAGGTAGTACCCCCTCTATACTACCCCCCTAGGGCCCCCCTTAAGGTTATTTAGGGATAATTAGGCGTAATTAAGGTTAAGTAAGGGGGGAACCTAGGGGGGTAGTATAGAGGGGGGTACTACTGGAACCCATGAGGCTTGGGCAGCAGGAAGGTGATAAAGAAAGGCTTCCCTCGCAGCCTTCGGATCCACATCTGAGGGTCTTGGGAAGTTTGTGTTCAGGGTTTTATAGGCCCATGGGAAACACAGGAAGCAACAGAAGAGGAGGAGCTTTGGCTATTTGCGATCGCTTTGTCGGATGAATACCGTGTAGCTTCTGCGGCGGGAGCTAGCGATTCTGGAGACCTTTGTGGACCTCCCAGCTTTGGCCATGAAGGTCTAGTGGAGTCGTTGAAGAAAGATTCTCTGGGGCTCAGGGCGTAGGGCAGACAGTGTCATGGGGGTGTAGCTCTTGGTGACACTGGTTACAATTAAAGGGAGGTCAGGTTGAGCAAATCGCGGAATCCCAAATAAATGAACCCCTGCAAGCAGTAGCACTGTTGCAGGGGCTTATGGGCCCATGCTGGTTTGCGCGAGGGGCGTATTGCAGTCGGGATCAGGGGTTAGAGTCTCAGATTTCATTTTATATGTTGCCTCTGCCTCGGCTTACTGGTTGTGAGTGGGGATAATTGTCCCTATACAATCCCGGTATACTATATTCCCTTATTCCTACTAAGAAGCAGTAAGTAGGCCTCACAGGCTTAATGTAACACACTGAGCCTCGATTGTTGGAAGACGCGTTCCTTGTCTCAAGCCTTCATACCACCTAGGTCGGAAAGAACATTCCCTAAGGGTCCAAGTACCTAATAATCATATACTTACCCAAAACCTGTATTTTAACTACTATTACCCAAATCCCACGTACCTAATTATTGGGTACATGGACCCTCTGGGATTGCTTGTTTCTCAAAGTAAGAACTCCTTGCTGCAGGGCTGTTAAATTGATTTGTGAAAGCTAGTTGCATCACTTGGCGCACTCCCCCTTGCCGTGCAAACCCCGAACCCTGAAGTTCAATATCCTAAGCCTATACCTGGAACCCCACACCTACAGCTTGGCAAATGCTACAAATGGCCCAATGTAGGTATGTCTGGCTTAAAACACTACACTTTATATCGATATCTCTATATATACCACATACCCAAAAACTACATATCCAACCCCCAAAACCCTAAACACACTGTAGGAGCTGGAAACTCGCTTCGGCTGTGCGCTGAGCATCTACCGGGCTTCGGGTTCAAAGGTTTCTGCGCTATGTAACTATGGGGTATATATAGAACCCAGAACATTATTTAGGTAAGTGGTAGCCCTAGTATGTTAATGGTAGGTGTTGCAGTACTAGTCGTTGTAGCAAGGGTAGGGATTGCTGGTTTTCATGTTTACGAATTTGAGGTTTGGGTTGTAGGGTTCAGGGCTTGGCGTGTCCTTTGCGGGCGCTCTGATATCGCAAATTCTCTCATAAAAATCCTAACCCTAACGCCTATATTGCCCCTTAAGTAGATAGAATATGGTACCCAAAGCCATATTCTATCTACTAAAGGGGGACTATGAACCCTAGAATCCAGGCGACCCCTACCTCTTTCAAAACCAAGTGCGCTCCTGGAAGCTATTCGCGGCCCTTGACTTGAGGGTCTTTCCAGGGTAGATCCTATGGGTGTATAGTCTGCAGAAAGTCCTACGTTTAGGGTTCAGGGTCTCATGAGGGGCTTCTGCCCCAACATCTACACCCTGAACCTTGAGCCCTAGACCCTGAGCCCGAACCATAAACCTGAAATCCCCGAACCCCTAAACCCTCAATCCCAAACCCCAAACCCTCAGCCCCAAGCCCCTAAACCCTTCACCCTAAGCCTGAGAATCTTGAGGCGTGCAGCCCGGTGACTTGTCCAACTCTTCGGATGGCGGCTTCGCGTGGAAGGCCCCTCCTGTAGAAGCGAAAATTATCTCCTTAGTCATATTATGGTACCTTTATATGGGGTTTAGAGATTAGGGTTTAGGGATTAGGGTTTAGGGTCTCCCAAAATTAGTCACCTTTCTTGGGGGTCCCAATAGTAAGGACTATAGTATTTGGGGGTCTATATTGGGGTGCTCCTATTTGGGGAAACTACCTTATCTACTGTTTGTCCTCTAGCCTGTTGTCTTTTCACGACCAACTCCTATGCATCCATATGAGTTGGGGTTGTGGGCTAATAATGGGCTTGGGTTTTGGCGGGCTCCTTTAAGGGGGTCCCATATCTGCATCGATCTGAGGAATCCTGCTAAGGCCCAGAAGGAATGACATTTCTTCGTTTTTAATGAAAGATCACAGGTGGCCACGATGTTACGACTACAGGTAGAACACCATACAAGACCTGCTCCCAGCGCTTGAACTTATGTTTCTTATCTACCGCGTACCGTGTACAATCTCCACATTCTTCAGACGTAGGTAGGAAGACTCACCGAGTATGTAGGGGCATGTAGGTAGGACTACCACAGAAGCCCGACTACAGCGGTCTAAATCACCAGAACAACATTCCACGAGTTTTATAATTGTGCCTGGACCTCCACGGTGGGTGCAGTAGGCCTTCTTCAGAACCCTGACAACGCGGCCGTGCTCACAAACCCCTTGAGCGATCAACCCCTCCACCCCTCCGATGATAAGTTTGGCAAGCATAGACAACCAGATAATTTGCCAGAATATTGATGCGCAGGGGGAAGACATAGTGGAAGTTTGTTGTTATAGGAGTGGTTGTTTAGATTAACCTGGCCTTTTCCTAAAAAACCTGCCTGGAGAATCCAAAGAAAGAATCTCGCATAGCCCGTTTGTATTTCCCATGTTTCCCAAATTCTCAGGGTCTCTTGGGCACCATTTGTTGGTGTGGGGAAGTAACCCACCATCCCAGACCCTAGGCTCCGAACCTCAATCACGAACCTGAAGCCCCAGCTCTGAATCCCTTACTATAAGGCCTAAATGGGTTTAGTGTTTACGGTTTATAGGGTTCCCTTACTATAAGTTATACGGCCTAAGTGGGTTTAGTGTTTTAGGGTTTGTAGGTTTTAGGGTTTCGGGTCACCCTAAACCCCAAACTCTTCACTCCAAATGGTTTGCGCAGGTGCGCGGGCGAGTGTGCGAGCCTCATCTTTCTAGGAAAACGGCATTTGTGTCTCTGGGGGGCTACTGTTAGGGTTTAAGGGCGGTTCAAAATTTCAACAGGTTCAAGGTGAGGTGTCAGAGTCTAAGGTTCGTTAGGGGCCCAAGTACTGCTTAGATCAGGGTTTGGAGTTGGGTTTCGATAGACTATGAAGGTATGTATGAGGATTGTAAGCGCGTGACCTTCCTGATCAGACAGGCCTCTACACGAGACCCGCTAAGGGAAAGAAAGAAAGACCTTCAGGACTAGAAAGTTGGCCTACAGTCCATCTACCCTCGGTATACCCATAGTACCCAAAGGGTCTAATGTAGGTATATGGTATATACTTTGGGCCCAAAGAGGTTCCCATATACCTACTTTAAGGCCCAAGTATATACCATATAGCTACATGGACTCTTTGGGGTAGTAGTCGTCGTCTTCGCCGTCGTCGTTTTCGTGGTCGTCGTCTTCGGAGGGGAGCAATGGAACTAAGTAGGGCAACTACTCTTCAGGGTCTTGGCCTAGGGTTCCCCTATGGGGGATTGTCAAAATCATGGT